>PISX010032735.1:0-15874 GCA_004024625.1 Mellivora capensis | reverse complement strand
GTTCCCCTCTCTCTTTCTTCTTCTTCTGGAATCCCAATTATTCTAATGTTGTTTCATCTTATGGTGTCACTTATCTCTCGAATTCTCCCCTCATGGTCCAGTAGCTGTTTGTCCCTCTTTTGCTCAGCTTCTTTATTCTCTGTCATTTGGTCTTCTATATCACTAATTCTTTCTTCTGCCTCATTTATCCTAGCAGTAAAAGCCTCCATTTTTGATTGCACCTCACTAATAGCTTTTTTTAATTTCAACTTGGTTAGATTTTAGTTCTTTTATTTCTCCAGAAAGGACTTTTATATCTCTAGAGAGGGTTTCTCTAATATCTTCCATGCCTTTTTCAAGCCCGGCTAGAACCTTGAGAATTGTCATTCTGAACTCTAGATCTGACATATTCCCAATGTCTGTATTGATTAGGTCCCTAGCCTTTGGTACTGTCTCTTGTTCTTTTTTTTGTGGTGAGTTTTTCCGCCTTGTCATTTTTTCCAGATAAGAGTATATGAAGAAGCAAATAAAATACTAAAAGGATGGCAAAGACCCTAGGAAAATGCCCTTTAAAGAAAAAATTGAATTAACTGCAAGAGTAAAGAACGATGGGGAGAAAGCCATGAATTCCGCGCTTTGCTTTCTCCTCCTCTGGAGTTCCGCTGCTCTCCTTGTTAAGTGAACTTGGTCTTGGTTGGATTTCTTTTGATCTCCTGGGGGAGCGGCCTGTTGTAGTGATTCTCAAGTGTCTTTGCCCGAGGCAGAGCTGCACCGCCCTTACCTTGGGCCGGGCTAAGTAATCCGCTCAGTTTCGCTTTTGGGAGCTTTTGTTCTCTGAGCGCTTTCTGTGGAGTTCCGGAGGACAGGAATGAAAATGGCGGCCTCCCAGTCTCCCACCCGGAGGAGCTGAGATTTGGGGGCTACACTCCTCAGAGAAAAGCCCCGGCTACTCGCATCTCCCTCGCCTCTGGCTGCGCTCCGAGCTCACCCAGCCTGTGACCGGTTCAAGGTAACCCCGAGCTGAGAGCTCACTCCTCGGCTCTGTCTCTGTAGCCAGCTTCCTGCTCCGATACCTGCTAGCTCTGCGACACTCAGACACCCCCGATCCTTCTGTGACCCTGCAGGACCTGGGGCCACGCTGACCCCGTGTGGGCTTCACCCTGGTTTAGCCTCTGGAGCGATGTCCCTCAGTGGAGCAGACTTTTAAAAGTCCCAATTTAGTGCTCCATTGCTCCACCGCTTGCCAGGAGCCGGCCCCTCCCCCACAGTCTATTCTCCTGTTGCTTTCGATTTACTTCCCCGCCAGTCCTACCTTTCAGAAAGTGGCCAATTTTCTGTTTCCAGAATTGCTATTCTTCCTCTCTTTGATCTCCCGTTGGATTTGTAGGTGTTTGCAATGGTTTGATAAGCTATCTAGCTGATCTCCTGCTACCTGATGTAGTCTCAGCCTGCTACTTCTCCGCCATCTTGACTCGCCATCCTCTCTCTTGCTCATTTTCTTAAATAAATAAATAAATAAATGATTTTTTAAAGGTCAAAATGAAAGGATCAGATTGCATAGATCAAAACAAAAATGTTGAAATGAACAATTCTGAAAAATAATGACATATTTATTTAAAGAATTTACAACCTTTCAGCTATGCCAATTTTGTTTCCAAAGTTAACCTAACTACACTGGAGAGACATTCAAATGTATTTGCTTAAAGCAATCAGCTCTTTACTTTTTTTGTGAAGATTGTGTATCATATGCAGCTGTCCTAACTTTGGCTTGAATAAAACTACTCCTTTTCTATTTAAAAAAACAAAACAAAACAAAACAAATCAAAACAATTAGCTCTTAATTGATGTTTCAAGTCAATCAACGTTTTTTGGCACTTTTCTTTTCAAATAACAGGATGCAACTTGATTTGGCATCTTGAAATGCCAAACTTGGAACCTTACTTTCGGCTCCTCCTTTCTTTCAGTTAATTACTTGTCACTGCAAATTTATGCTAGAAAAGTCTTTTTATGCATCTTGTGTATGGTTAGCTTAGGTTGCTCAGTTTCTCACACTTGATATCTGTGTTTTCTATCTTTTTGTATGTTTTCAAAATTGTTATGAAGTCTACAAAAGAGAAACAAGAAAGAGAAATAAGGTAGGAGCAACAAGTAATATCTAAGATGTTTATTTTCTGGTTATTTCCATGTTTCTTCACATTATATAAGATTTCAAATAGTTCATTCTCTACTTTAAGGTATCTAACAAATTTATTCCAACATTCGACCTAACATACTGCAAAACTTGCATATCAATTAGAAAAAGTGAGAGAGGGAGAGAATCTTTTGAAAATATCTGAATTTTATAGGAAACTTAATATTCCTTTTGAGAAATGACACCCATTCATTTTCACCCAATTTTCAGTACACAACGTACTCAGAATCTTCTTCAGGCCATAATGGAATGGTATGAAAAGCTGAAGTTTTATTCATCTCTATATGGAAAACTATGAGAATCTATAAGCTGCCACAAATAAATTGGTGACAAGTAAATTATTTGTTTTACAATGTATCCAAAGTAAGTATGACTGATTTTTTTCCTCCTCATTGAATTGTCAGGATTATCTCATTGTTTGTGTGTGTATATTATGTATATAGACATACATATACACATATATAATAGTATATGTAGTATTTTATTTTATATAATAATATGTACACATAGTATTATATAAATAGTACATATAGTATTTTATTATATATAATATATAGCATTGAATATTATATCAATATATTTAACTATATGTATAATATGTATTTCTACATTAATATGTGCATATATAAACTTTTTGGAACTCAAGGAATTATATTGGTATCTTTTGTTAGTTTAATAAATGGACCACATTATCCTTAATACTTACCATAGGCTTGAATAGGATACTGATGCAAATTAAACACAGTTTTGTATACAGGCATTTTTTTAAAAAAGATTATTTATTTATTTATTTGACACAGAGAGAGACAGATCATGTGTAGGCAGAGAAGCAGGCAAGAGTGAGGAGGAAGCAGGCTCCTTGCTGAGCAGAGAGGCCCTTGTGGGGCTCGATCCCAGGACCCTCATATCATGACCTGAGCCAAAGACAGAAGCTTAACCCTCTGAGCCACACAGGCACCCTGTGTACAAGTATTTTTAATTAGAGTTTCCTAAAGAACAGGTGAGTCAAGAAGTCCATTTTCTAGAATTAGAAAATTAATATCCAGGGTCAGTCTTCCAAAGACCATGTTAGATGTTAGGAAATATAATAATGGAATACTTAGCTAATGTTAATATCAGACATAAATATGATTTTATTCATTGTACTGTTACTTCTTTTAGACATAAAGTTCATAATAAAATTGTAACAACCAAAGGTTTAAATCAGATCCCGTAACAGATGCTTTTTCATTTTACTGTAATTAATTCCCTTGGCTCACCTCTGATTCCAGCTTCAGTTTCATTGGCAGTTCCCAGTGAGCTCACTTTCAGCTTCCACTGGGCATCTTCATTTATTTATTTATTTATTTACTTTTTCTTCTTGTTTATCCCACAGCTCCTTCTCTGAAGTCAATGAGGGAAAGAAAACTAAATCATCTGGTTCAACTCTAATTCTACAGAGTATGTTTCTTTGTGGTCATCAAACATCATGGAACAATGTTTTGGACAAATTCACATCACACAGTACAAGTTAGGAATAGCGTATTGAAAAAAAAAATTACAAACCAAAATTCAACAAGAAAAGTATGCATTCCCACTCCTTCCATTTTTAAATCGTGTCCATTATAACACTCATAAATTTTACAGGTGGAGAAATCTGAAGCTCAGAAATCTTGACCAATTTATGCCAAGCCACCCAATAAGTTAATGGTAGACTCCATTTTAAAAGCAGATCTTCTAATTCCAGATCAATATTTATTTCCTATACCATTACCTCTGATAGTATGCCCTTTTTGCTTATAAAAATGCAGATGCCTGAGGCCCATTCCAGCTTTTTCACTGTTTTTTTGTTCCACATATTTGAACACATTAATATAATAAGTTCTCAGGTTTTACAACCCCCTAAAGAAAAACAGCTGAGGAAAAATTGATTGACCCAATTTAAATAAGATATCTACCTAGTATCAATTAATTGGCAGATAGAAAAAAAGACATTTCCACATTTAGGGAGAAATTTCTCCCAAAGTCTAGAGGTTAGAGAGATATGAAGCATTTTCAAGGAAGAAATAATTCAATTTGAAAGGAATTTAGCATTTATGTAGCTAGAAAAATAAGGAAGAAGTTCCTTGGAATAGATTATGGCAGGTTTTTTATGTCAGACTGATTAGTTTGAACATCATTCAGTAGATAAGGGGAAATCATTAATAATAGTTTTAGCAGAAAGCAATATGGTAGAATTGTATTAAGGTTAATCTTCCACCAGTGAGTAAAGTGAATTTGAGTTGGGATGGATAAGAACAGTAGTTCTCAAACTTATGTGGAAATACTTATGATGCTAGCATAAAAATACATATTCCGGTCACCTGGCCTCAGAGATTCTAGTTCTGGCATACATTCCAGGAAATAGTATTTATAATCAGCACCTCAAATACTTCCTACAAAATGTACACTGAGGCCAGGTGTTTCATGCATGCATAGACATACATATATACATACTCAAAAATTTCATACTGGCAATGTTCCTTACATATATAGTATTTGAGAGCTACTGCTTTGATTTGTGTTTATGCCAACTTTCTTTTTTTTTTTTAATTTATTTACTTGACAGAGAGAGAGAGAGCTAAAGTAAGCAGAGCGGCAGGTAGAGGGAGAGAGAGAAGCAGGTTGTCTAATGAGCAGGGAGCCCAATGCAGGGCTCGATCCCAGGACCCTGGAATCATGACCTGAGCTGAAGGCAGCCACTTAACCAACTGAGCCACCCAGGTGCCCCTATGCCAACTTTCTTAACCAATGCACTAATGATGTAATTTGAGTGGGAGAATTATGGTAGGCAGAACTATACATGCTGTCTCCAAAGAAGGCAGCTGTGACTCAGGTCAAACCAAGTATTGCCATGCAAGAAAGTCAAACCTGTTTTTTTTTAAATTTCATTAATATATAATGTATTATTTGTCCCAGGGGTACAGGTCTGTGAATCATCAGGCTTACACATTACACAGCACTCACCATAGCACATACCCTCCCCAATGTCCATAAGTCAACCACCCTATCCCTACCCTCCCATCCCCCACCAACTCTCAATTTGTTTCATGAGATTAAGAGTCTTTAAATTTTTGTCTACTTCCCAATCTCATCTTGTTTTATTTTTTCCTTCCCTACCCCCCACAATCGTCATTACAAATGGCAAGATTTCACTTTTGATGGCTGCATAATATTCCATTGATTTATATTTTTATATACATATATGCATATTACATCTTCTTTATCCATTCCTCTGTTGATGGACATCTAGATACTTTCCAGAGTTTGGCTATTGTGGACATTGCTGCTATAAACATTCACCTGTATGTACCCCTTCAGATCTCTACATTTGTATCTTTAGGGTAAATACCCAGTAGTATGATTGCTGGGTCATAGGGTAACTCTATTTTCAACTTTTTGAGGAGCCTACATACTGTTTTTCAGAGTGGATGCCCCATCTTGCATTCCCACCAACAGTGTAGGACAGTCCCCCTTTCTCCATATCCTCACCAATACCTATTATTTCTCGACTTCCTAATTTTAGCCATTCTGACTGGTGTGAGGTGGTATCTCACTGTGGTTTTGATTTGTGTTTCCCTGATACTGAGTGATGTGGAGCACTTTTTCATGTGTCTGTTGGCCTTTTGTATGTCATCTTTGCAGAAATGTCTGTTCATGTCCTCTGCCCATTTCTTGATTGGATTATTTGTTCTTTGGGTGTTGAGTTCGGTAAGTTCTTTATAGATTTTGGATATGAGCCCTTTATCTGTTATGTCATTTTCAAATATCTTCTCCCATTCTGTCATTTGTCTTTTGGTTTTGTTGACTGTTTCCTTTGCTTTTGATCTTGATGAAGTCCCAGTAGTTCATTTTTGATTTTGAAAATTTATGTTTTCATTTTCATTTGTTTCAATGATTTTTAAAAATTCTTCTTTAAGTTCCTGGTTGTTCCCTTCATTCCTTAGCAGGATGCTTTTTAGCCTCCATTTATTTGATTTCTTTCCAGCTTTCCTTTTGTGATTGAGTTCTAGTTTCAGAGCATTGTGGTCTGAAAATATGCAGGGAATGATCCCATTCTTTTGGTACCAGTTGAGACCTGATTTGTGACCCAGGATGTGATCTATTCTGGGGAATGTTCCATGTACTCTAGAAAAGGGTAAACACAATGAAGGGATGGAATATGACTGCAAAGATGAAAATTAAAAATGATTCTAAAAAAGGAATTGATAAAATAAGCTGGTTGGAAAAATTAAAAAAAAAAAAAAAAGGAGGGAGAATTTGATCAGGCTGAAGATTAGAACAAAGCCATGCACTAGATTTAGGGTATATTTTGATCTATTAAAAGAAATTGTATCCCAAAATTTTAAAGGAAAAAAATCCCTATATGTATACCAAAAAAAAAAAAAAAAAAGGTTAAATACAACAGAGGGATAAAATATGACTATAACAATGAAACTTTAAATAGATTTTTTTAAAAAAAGACGTTTATAAGATAAAATAGTTTAAAATGTTAAAATGGGAAAAAGGAAAAGTTAAAAAATAGAATAAGAAAATGATAAAATTAAAAAAAAATTAACTTTGAAAGACTAAAGGATCTTGGGAAAAAAGCCATGAGTTCTATGTGTTGCTTTTGCCTTGCTCTGGAGTTCTGCCATTCTTGTTGATTGGTGAACTTCGTCTTGGCTGGATGTTCTTGCTGATCTTCTGGGGGAGGGGCCTGTTGCAGTCATTCTGAAATGTCTTTGCCTGAGGCTGAATTGTACTGCTCTCACCAGGGGCTAGGCTAAGTAATCTGCCCGTGTTTGCTCTCGGTAGCTTTTGTTCCCTGAACAATTTCCGTACAGCTTTGGAGGATGGAAATGAGGATGGCAACCTCCAAATCTGGCCCATAGGAGCTGAGAGCTTGGGGCTCCACTCCCCAGTATGCCCTCAGAGAAAAACAGTCAATCCTTCCCATCTCCCTGGTCTCCATCCGCACTCCTTGCATACCCGCCCTGTGACCAAGCATTTCTATCTCTGGTGCACAGGTCCGTTTGGAGTCTCTAAACCCAGCAGATTCCTGCTGAACACTCCTGTGCTGCTCCTCCAGGAGAAGGAAAGAGGGGTTCTCTCTGGATCTGCCACTTGTGTGGTCCCTGTTTGAAGAGCAGTGGCCCAACTGTGCCTCGGATCATGGTTTAACGTAACCCTGAGCTGAGCGCCCACTCCTTGGCTCCATCTCTGTAGCTGACTTCCCTGCTCTGATACCTGGGATCTCTGCCACACTCAGGCACCCCCAATCTTTCTGTGACCCTGTGGGTCCTGAGACCACACAGTCCCCGCCAGGGCCCCACCCACCACTTAGCCACTGGAGCAATGTCCCTCAGTGGCATAGACTTCTACAAATTCTGATTTTGTGCTCCACTGCTCTCTTACTTGCTGGGATCCGATCCCACCCCACGTGGTCTATCTTCACTTCAGATTCACTTCTTCACACATCCTACCTTCTGGAAAGTGTTTGATTTTCTGTTCCTAGAATTGCTGCTCTCCTCTTCTATCTCCTTTTGAGTTTGTAGCTGTTCAGAATGGTTTGATAACTATCTAGCTGAACTTCTGGGACCTGACAATATTTCATTCTCCTACTCATCCACCATCTTGTTTCCTCTCCATTGATTATTTTTTTTATTATCTGCTTTTTAAGAAGAAACCAGGTGTCTGAATTCTTATGGGAAGTCTCCCAAATGTTAAATATTTAATATGATGTGAGTGTGTGTGTGTGTGTCTGAGTATGTGCACAAACCAAATCAAGACAAACAGAAAATTTGGTTGGATTTGGTTCAAGGACAGCCAGTGGGAGATCTCTGATCTTTTTTGACTAGCTCCACTCAGTCCTGGTTACTATTAATACATACATACATATATAATATTAACATACTAATATTATATAATTATATATAACATATATTATATATGTATATATGTATAATATATTATGTATAATATATAATGTATTATTTTGTATAGATATATCTGTGTGTGTATGTATGTATTATTTGTAGTTATTTTTGTGTGTGTTCTTGACCTCATATTTATATTTATTTCCATTGTGTTGTATATGTCAATATGACCTCTTTAGACAATGACTCTGTCTCCTTAAGTCAACCAATAGTTTGTCAATAGCAGAGAAAACATCACTTCTTTTGACTCTGCTTACAACAATGAGCATATCATAAGGAAGGTGGAGGGTTGACTTATGCTAGAGCAACAGATGCCATTCATAGTTACTATGTTTTATTGTTCATGACCCACATAGCCTAGCCTTAAAGTATATTTTATAACTACTTATGAAGAGGAAAATAGTTAATATATTGTATTATTACTTGTTTCCCTATGCTACATATATTTATACATGCATATCTTTCTTGAATTATTCTCTTTTCATTTCTGCAACACAGAGTATGGTGTATATTGTACAAATGTATCCCCATGCTTACTTTTCAAGTGGTTTCTCACAGCAGATGTTTCCCCAAGTGTACTTTCTTCCTCTTTTACTAGCATTTATTTCTATACAAACAACAGCTTGCTTTTCAGCTGTCCTTTAGATTTAAGGAAAAAAAAAAAAAAAGAAACACTACAGATGTTTGCTTTTTCACCACCCACCCCAAGATTTTAAGTAAAAGTTTATAAAAAAAAATATGCATCCTTCCTCCTGTTTTTCTTCCTTACCTCCTAAATGTCATATTATAAAGATTGGCTTTCAAATCTTTTCCATAGAGTTATCCTGTTTGGATTTTATGAAAAAAAATTGCCTTCTTAAGAGTATTAGAATTAGATGAAAATTTTGTATTTAGAGACTCATGAACAAAACTCGCTTGTTTAAGTATGAATGAAATCTAATAGAGTACTTTTTCATTTTCTAAAATTAAAATGGAATACTTAAGATATTTTTTCTTTATCTAAAGTTATTTTTATCAGTATTAAGGGAGCTTTTGGGACTAAGAGGAAAAATACAAGTATCAAATACTGAATTTCACAAACCTACTATATATTGTAATAAAAATCACACAATGTAATTATGCATTATATTACTAGATCTTACATTTGAATAGTATTTTGCTGTTCACAGAGCATTTTTACCTACACTATCCCATATATTCCTCACACAAGCTAACATTCATTGTATTTTTATACATTTTACAGGTAAAGACTGAGAAATGATTTATCAAAGCTCACACAGCCAGCAAGCTGAGATGCCAAAACTCCAACCTAAATTCAGTTATTATTATTATTACTTTTTCTTGGACTAGACAACCCTGCTTCTCTGCCACTTCTATAGTAACTTTCAAAGCATACTCAATTGCATTTTTTAGTTTTGTTTAAATATATTTCAAATACTATGTATTTCATCCATCTAAAGGATGCAATTTAATGCTTGGTAGTATTCAGAGTTGTGCAACCATCACTAAAATATAAAATTAGAACATTTTCATCACCCCCAAAGAAATATCAACCCCATTATTAGTCACTCCCCACTATCCCTCACTCCAGAACCTGGGAAAAACAAGTCTACTTTTTATCTTTATGGATTTGCCTCTTCTGGGCACTTCATATAAATTCAGTTTTATGGCTGTATAATATTTCATTGTATGACAAATACAGTGTATCGATAGTAAAATTTTTGTTTATCCTTCCATTAGTTAATAAATATTTGTTTTTGTTTTTCACTTTCTGGTTATTGCAAATAATACTACTAAGAACATTAAATTGCTTTTTCACATGTGATATATCCTTAGCATTTTTAATTGGTGAGTCTGTCCGAAAACCCACAAAGGAGTATATTCGTGGCCCTTTTGGGTGTCTGAAAAAAAGTCGAGTATGGCTGGAAGCCCAGAATAATGATTTTGAAGCATAGAGTAGTGAATGTTGAGGTTAAAATTTTAGGTAGGTGTAAGATCCAGGGAGGCCAAAGAGATAATTTTAAGGATTTTATGTTTTTCTGAAGAGCACCTGAAAACCATTGAAGAGTTTACCAGGCTGATAAAGTGATTTGTTTGTAACTGTAGAAAGACCACTCTGGTTATATTGTGGACCAAAGACTGGAAGCAAGACAGGAGAATTTATTAGGAGTATATCTCAGCAATGCCTTTAGAAAAATTGAATCTGAGGGAGGAATTAAGATGGTGGAGGAGTAGGGGAACATAATTTCATCTGGTGTCTGGAATTCAGCTAGATAGTTATCAAATCATTCTAAATACATGTAAAATCAATTGGAGATCTGAGAAAATAATTGTTGCAATTCTACAAATACAAAAGTGACCATTTTTTTGCAAAGTAGGAAGTGCAAAGCCAGGAATCCAGGGTAATATACTAGAAGATAAACCATGGAGGGGGACAAGCTTACTTAAGGAGGCTACCAGAAAGTATAAACAGCAGAGTGGAAAATCAAAACTTTTAGCAGTCAGATACAGTTGTGGATTTCCCTGGCTTAAAGGTGCTCAGGTGGTGAAGTGAGGTGGAATCCCAGGTGGGACAGCATGGTTTCAGTATCCCTAGGGTCACAAAAGAGCAGGGGTGCCTGAGAGCAGCACAGTTCCCAAGCATTGGAAGATGGAAGCTGACTGAAAACAGTGAGTCTAGGCATGGATTTTCTGTTTGCTGTTGCCATAAACTGAAAACTGCTGCACAGTCAGGCAACTTCTCCCTATGTAGGGGTAGAGAGAAAGACACATTTCCTTCCCCTGGGAAGAATAGCATGAGTCCACACTGCAGAAGTTCATAAGTTTGGAGACTGGAAACTGGGTCATGTGCCTGAGGTAAAAATGCTCAGTCACAGGCTGGGTGAACACAGAGTCAGGATGGAAACCAGGGAGACAAGATTGATTGACTACTTTTTTGGTGAGGATTCACTGAAGAGTAGTGGTGTGAACGTTCAGCTCCAGTTTTAGACATTGGGGCATTGCCACTTATATCCCCTACCTTGAGTGCTAGAAGCCTTTGGGGAGCAAAACAGTGCCACATTGTGCAATCGAGAGCCACTTACACTGAACCTGGCCCCCTGACAAGGAGGGTCGCAATTCCATCTATGCAAAGACACCTGAATATTGCTGAAACATATCCTCCCCCAAGAAGACCAGCAGGAAAGACCAGCTAACAAGTTTACAGATCATAGATAATTGTAAAATGTCAGCTCTTGGGGAAAACAGGATATAAATTAATGTTTTTTTATTATTCTTATTATTCTTTAGTCTTTCAATTTTACTTTTTTCAGCTATTTTCTTATTTTATCAATTATTCTTTAATTCTTTTTAAAATTTTTAGTTTTATATGTTATATATATTATTTTTTGTTCCCTTTCATTATATTGTATTTTTTTATGTTTAAATTTTTCTTTCTTTCCTATTTTGGGACCAGTTTCTTCTAGCAAACAGACCAAAATACCCTCAAGATCTACTTTATTGTTTTGTTCTATTTTACTTCTCATTTGATTGTTTCTCATTTTGTTTTGTTTCTGTGTTCTTCTTTTTTTTATTTGCATTTTTCTATTGTATTATTGTTATTTTTGTCTTTCTCTCTCTTTCATCTCTTCTTTTCTGTACATCATGATGAGTTGGAGAAACTCACCCCCCAAAAAAGAACAGAAGGCAGTACTCACTGCCAGGGATTTAATCAATATGGAGATAAGATGTTGGAACTAGAATTCAAAACATTGATTATGAAGACACTAGCTGGACTGGAAAAAGAGCATGTAAGACAGTAGAGACTCCCTTAGTGTAGAAATAAAAGAAAGAAAATCTAATCAGGCCAAAATTAAAATGTTATTACTGAGATGCAGCTAAAATAGAGAGTTTAACTGCTAGTATAAATGAGACAGAGAAGAGAGTTAGAGATATAGAAGACAAAGTGATGGAGAATAAGAAAGCTGAGAAAAATAACTACTGGATCATGAAGGGAGAATTGGAGAAGCTAGCAATAACATAAAGCAAAATAATGTTCAAGCAATAGCAATCCCAAAAGAGGAGGAGAAAGGGAGGAAGAAGAACAACTTATAGCTGAGACCATCCCTAATCAGGAAACAGCCATTCAAGGCCAGGAAGCCCAGATAACTCCCCTCAAAATCAATAAAAATAGGTCAACACCTCAAAATATAATGGTAAAGCTTGCAAATTTCAGAGATAAAAAGAAAATCCTGAAAGCAGTTTGGGAAAAGCTGTCCTTAACATCCAAGGGTAGACACACAAAGCTGGCAACAGACCTGTCCACAGAGACCTGGCAGGCCAGAAGGACTTGCATGATATATTCAATGTGCTAAAGGAGAAAAATATGCAAGCAAGAATACTTTATTCAGCAAGTCTCTCATTCAGAATAGCAGAGTTTCCAGAGAAAACAAAACTAAAGGAATTTGTGACACTAAACCAGCCCCATAAGAAATATTAAAGGGGAGCCTATGAGTAAAGAGATAGCCCAAAAGTAACAAAAACCAGAAAAGAACAGAGACAAGTTGCAGAAATTTTGACTTTGCAGGTAATACAATAACACTAAATTCATATCTTCCAATAATTACTCTGAATGTAAGTGGATTAAATGTTCCTTTCAAAAGACACAGGATAACAATTAGAAAAAACGACAAGACTGATCAATAATGCTGTCTACAAGAGACTTATTTTAGACACAGTGACTATTCCAGATTAAAAGTGAGGGGGTGTGGGACGCCTGGGCGTCTCAGTTGGTTAAGCGGCTGCCTTCGGCTCAGGTCATGAACCCAGCGTCCTGGGATCGAGTCCCACATCGGGCTCTTTGCTCACCAGGGAGCCTGCTTCTCCCTCTACCTGTGCCTGCCACTCTGTCTGCCTGTGCTCGCTCATTCTCTCTCTCTCTCTCTGACAAATAAATAAATAAAATCTTTAAAAAAATAAAAAATAAAAAAAGTGAGGGGGTGAAAAACCATTTATCATGCTAATGGACATCAAAAGTAAGCTGGGGTGGCAATCCTTATGTCAGACAAATTAGATTTTAAACCAAAAATTATAAGAGATGAGGAAGGACACTATATTATACTTAAAGGGTTTACAAAACAAGAATATCTAACAATTTTAAATATCTATGCCCCTAACATGGGAGCAGCTAATTATATAAGCCAATTGTTAAAAAAATCCAAGAAATATATCAACAGTAATACAATAATAGTAGGGGATTTTAACACCCCCCTCACTACAATGGACATATAATCTAAGAAGAAGATCAACAAGGAAACAAGGGTTTTGAATGACACACTGCATCAGATGGAGTTAACAGATGTACTCAGAGCATTTCATCCTAAAGGAACAGAATACACATTCTTCTTGAGTGTACATGGAACATGCTCCAGAAGAGATCACATACTGGGTCACAAATCAGTTCTCAACCAATACCAAACGACTGAGATTATACCATGCATATTTTCAGACTACAATGCTTTAAAACTTGACCTCGATCACTAGAGAATATTTAAAAGGGACACAAATACAGGGAGTTTAAAGAACATTCTACTAAAAAAATGAATGGGTCAACTGGGAAATTAAGGGAGAATTAAAAAGATACATGGAAAAAATGAAAATGAAAACATGATAGTACAGAACTTTGGAATGCAGCAAAGGTGGTCCTAAGAGGGAAGTATATAGCAATACAAGCCTTTCTCAAGAAATAAGAAAAGCCTCAAACACAAAACCTAACCTTACAACTAAAGGATCTAGAAAAAGAACAGCAAATAAAGCCTAAATCCAGGAAGGGAAGAGAAATAATAAAAATTAGAGCAGAAATCAATGAGACAGTAATCAAAAGAACAGTAGAAGAGATCAGTGAACCTAGGAGCTGGTACTTTGAAAGAATTAATAAGATTATTAAACCCTTAGCAAGACTTGTCAAAAAGAAAAAAAGAAAGGACCCAAGTAAATAAAATCATAAGTGAAAGAGGAGAAATTACTGCCACCAAAGAAAAACAATTACAAGAGAATATTTGAACAATTATATGTCAACAAATCGGGCAACCTGGAAATAACAGATACATTCCCAGAAATATATAAACAACCAAAGTAAAGACAGAAAGAAATAGAAAACTTGACCAGATACAAACCAGCAGAGAAATGGAAGCAGTAATCACAAATTTCCCAAACACCAAGAGTCCAGGGCAAGATGGTATCCCAGCTGAATTCCACTAAATATTTAAAGAATTAATACCTATTCTTCTGAAGCTGTTTCAAAAAATAGAAATGGGAGGAAAACTTCCAAACTTGTTCTATGAAGTCAGCATTACCTTGATCCCAACACCAGACACAGACCCCACCAAAAAGGAGAATTACAGACCAATATCCCTGATGAACATGGATACAAAATTTCTTACCAAGATACTAATAGGATCCAACAGTATATTAAGAGAATTATTCATTACAACGAAATGAGATTTATTCCTTGGTTGTAGGGGTAGTTCAACGTATGCATATCAATCAATGTGATACACCACATTAATAAAAGAATGGAAAAGAACCGCATGATTCTCTCAATAAATGTAGCAAAAGCATTTGACAAATTACAGCATCCTTTTTTGATTACAACTCTCCACAGTGTAATGATAAAGGAAATATAACAATATCATAAAAGCTATACACAAAAATCCCACAGCAAATATTACCCTCAATGGGAAAATACTGAGAGCTTTTCCCCCAAGTCAGGAAAACCACAGGGATGTCCACTCTCACCTATGTTGTTCAACATAGTCCTGGAAGTATAGCCTCAGCAATCAGACAACAAAAAGAAATAAAAGACATTCAAATCATCAAAGAAGTCAAATGTTTACTCTTTGCAGATGACATGATACTTTATTTGGAAATTCCAAAAGACTCCACATCAAAATAGCTAGAAATCATAAGGAATTCAGCAAAGTTACCAGATATAAAATCAATGCACATAAATCAGTTGCATTTGTATATACTTATCAGTAAGGCAGGAGCAAGAAAAATCAAGGAATCAATCCCACTTACAATTGCACCAAAACCCAATAGATACCTAAGAATAAACCTAACCAAAGAGGTAAAGGATATATACTCCACAAAACTTTAAAACTCTAGTTAAAGATACTGAGAAAGACATCATATAATGGAAAAACGTTCCATGCTCATGGATTGGAAGAAGAAATATTGTTAAAATGTCTATGCTACCCAAAGGAGTCTACACACTCAATGCAATCCATATCAAAATACAATCAACATTTTTCACAAGCTGGAAAAAAGAATCCTAAATTTTTTTTAAATTTATTTATTTATTTATTTATTTTTAATTTTTATTTTTTATAAACAAATTTTTATCCACAGGGGTACATGTCTGTGAATTGCCAGGTTTACACACTTCACAGCACTAACCATGGCACATACCCTCCCCAATGTCCATTACCCCACCCTCCTTTCCCGACCCCCTCCCCCTGCAACCCTCAGTTTGTTTTGTGAGATTAAGGGTCACTTATGGTTTGTCTCCTTCCCGATCCCATCTTGTTTCTTTTCTTCTTTTTCTGCCCCCCTAGTCCCCCATGTTGCATCTCCACTTCCTCATATCAGGGATATCATATGATAGTTGTCTTTCCCTGATTGACTTATTTCACTAAGCATGATATCCTCTAGTTCCATCCACGTCGTTGCGAATGGCAAGATTTCATTTCTTTTGATGGCTGCATAGTATTCCATCGTGTATATATACCAC
>PISX010032734.1:0-15889 GCA_004024625.1 Mellivora capensis | reverse complement strand
ACTGTTCTCCAGAGTGGCTGCACCAACTTGCATTCCCACCAACAGTGTAAGAGGGTTCCCCTTTCTCCACATCCTCTCCAACACACGTTGTTTCCTGTCTTGCTGATTTTGGCCATTCGGACATGGGGAGATGGAGAGGAGAAGGGAGTTGAGGGAAATTGGGGGGGGAGATGAACCATGAGAGACTATGGACTCTGAAAAACAACCTGAGGGTTTTGAAGGGGCGGGGGGTGGAAGGTTGGGGGAGCCTGGTGGTGGGTATTGTGGAGGGCACGCATTGCATGGAGCACTGGGTGTGGTGCAAAAACTATGAATTCTGTTACGTTGAAAAGAAATTAAAAAATAAAATAAAATAAAATAAAAGAATTTAGTGACATTTGCATAAAATGATAAACATGCCAATTGTAAGAGTTTTTGTTGATTCAGGAAAGCCTTCTGGCAAAAAGAACTGGACAAACATAAATATTAAAATGTGGCTGAGACAGACACACCTTCCTAGTTCCACATTTGCCCCAGTTAGGGACGTTTTTACATCAGATGTTTCCTAGACAGACGTTTCCCAGCTGGGAGCCAGAATGACCCATTTTTTCTCTAATAAATACAGAGAAACTATAGAAAGACATTTAACGCTTGTATTGCTTAACTCTTAATAATACAATATTTAGGGGCGCCTGGGTGGCTCAGTCAGTGAAGCGTCTGTGTTCAGCTCAGGTCACGAGCTCAGGGTTCTGGGATCAAGTCCTGCGTTGGGCTCCCTGCTCAGTGGGGAGCCTGCTTCTCCCTCTGCTGTTGCTCCCCTGCTCGTGCACTCTCTCTCTCTCTCTGAAATAAATAAATACAGTCTTTAAAAAACTACAACATTTAGTCCATACTGGGTGAAGAGAAGGAATGTAATACAAAGCAGGAAGACATGCAATAAAGATCAGTGTTCTATAAACTGATGTGTTTTATTCGTGAATCACTATAAATTATTTTCACCACATGAAGTTTAAATGATCAACAATTGCCAAACTCTGTTACACTTTCTTTTTCTTTTTTTTTTTAAACTGGGAGATTTTTTTAAATTTTCTTTTTAAATTTATTTATTTGTCAGAGAGAGCGAGCGAGCACAGGCAGACAGAGTGGCAGGCAGAGGCAGAGGGAGAAGCAGGCTCCCCGCCGAGCAAGGAGCCCGATGTGGGACTCGATCCCAGAACGCTGGGATCATGACCTGAGCCGAAGGCAGCCGCTCAACCAACTGAGCCACCCAGGCGTCCCTCTGTTACACTTTCTTCGACCACAGGGGGTGAAAACCGGGTCAAGTCACACTTCATAGTGAGACCACACAATCCCCGCGGTGTCAGCATGAGCCTCCAAGACCTCAGAATGCATCTGGGATGATTCTGTTTTATTGCTTCACTTGCTGTTTGGGGCTATGAGATGGAAACCTCAGCGCTCCAACCGTTTACGTACTTGAAAGGAACAAAGCAATGTTCTCCCAAATGGGAGATTTCTGTAACTCTGACCACTCTCCAAGGTCAGCGACTATACAAGGCCAGTGACTAGGCTCACACGAGTCTTAACTACAGAATATTCACCTCACCCTTGGCATCGCTTGCCCAGGGTTCATTGTCCTCAGTGTGAAGCCTGCCTCCTCCTAGACAGTCACTAGGAGGAAAGGTACGAGCCCGCTGTCCAGAGGCCCCATCAGATGGGGGAGAAAACTCCATGTTCTAAAAGGGAAATGACTCAGAAAATAACTGAGAAAATTGTCAAAACAAGAACAAACCCCGTAACTTCAAGTATTAAGAAATGGGAGTCTTCAGTAGACACTATTCATCCTTATTCTCTGTGGCCAAAGATCTGATGCCAGCAGGGTCCCAGAAAACTCCAGTGAGACTGAGTTGGGTCTCAGGTCCCCACTCTTGAAGGTCGGCTCAGACGGTGTGGTCCACAGTTCCAGGGGAAAGATCTGGAACATAATTCGCTGTTCTAACACATGTATGCAGAGGGGCATTTCGGGGAGCTCCCAAACGTGACATTTTAAAGACTGCCTTACTTTGAGAAGCTGTCCTTTTGATGTTTCTTTTTATTTCCTTATAGAATCAAAAATGTAAGATATATCACGGTATAATAAAGGTTCTTTAGAGATAGCCTTAATTTTTATGTGTTTCCAAATATCCTTGGTTTTAAAAAGTCTGAACTTCACTATAATTGCCCCAAAAAACTACTGGGGTGTCCGGGTGGCTCAGCTGGTTAAGTGTCCGACTCTTGATTTTGGCTCAGGTCATGGTATCAGGGCTGTGAGATCGAACCCCGTGTTGGGCTCTGTGCTCAGCTTGGAATCTGCATGAGATCCTCTCTCCCTCTGCCCCTTCCCCTGCTTGTGCTCTCTAAATACATACACATATACGTAAAATCTTTTAAAAATTTTTTTTAAACTACTGTAAGACATGAATGTTAAACACAGATATGTAAATTCCACCTAGGATAAAACATTTGAATATTGTTTTAATTTCATCACGGTGTAAGGCCAGAGATAACGGAGAACAACTCATGAATCAACATTGAGCCTACACTAGGTTGGTGGTCCCAGAGTTCTGAGCCACAGCCTTACAGAAAGACTGTTTTAAAACACCAAAAATCTATACTTTGATAGATTCTTGTAAAGTTAGCTACCGCACCCTAACTTGCTTTCTCCTTCAAGTGCAGCTAAACATAAGCACAGAAAGACCATAACGCGTTTCTCCAACATTCGGCTAAATGAGATTTACACGCACTACGTTAAATACTACGTTAAGGAATTCTATCAGTAGCCGTGAAATGAGTGAGGGTTTACTGCAAGCGGCATTCAGCAGTAGACACATACCATTCTGAGCTACTTGAAATTGAGTGCACAAGGTCTGGTACTTGTCTATCCTTAAATACTTGGGCCATGCTTGTCACATGTTAGGAGCTCGACTAAAACGTGTTGAACGGATGGACACAAATAAAGGATAGGCTCAAGATGATTATCTACAGATTTCTTGCTGAAGTATCTCGCATCCTAATTGTTTGCTTCCCTTGAGAAAGAATCAGACCCACCCAAGAATATGGCTTCAAGATTTGTTGTTTCCAAACTTTCTAAATTCACAAGAGAAGTCTACTGTACCACACCACTGATGTTAAGAGACAACTGACTTTGACTTTCACTTAAAATTCAGTTCTTACTGGGAATTATTAAATAAGGGGGGAAATGAAACCATTAGCTCTCAATAACATTTTTTAATTGAAAAAAAATGTAAAGGTATTTTAAGCCACCTAGACAAGATTTACGAAGTCAATATTCAAGTGAGAGAGACAAGGCCTGGTTTGGAATGCACAAGCATGTGAAGTGTGGATAACAGAGGGTTATAGACCCCAAAGGACCTCCAGAGACCATCTAGCCTGATCCCTTTACATTCCATTGGGAAACAAACGAGAAACTTCCTCAAAACCACACAGTCAAATACAGCTGACGGCAGGGTTGGCATTCCAGCCTCCTGACTGGGACAGTCCAGGATACTATGTGACTCCCGAAGTACTTAACCTGTGAGGATGTGATCTGCCAAAGGTCATCCTGCAAAGACTTTCATTTGGGGCCGAGGGTGTGGAGGGAATCATGTGAACCTCTGCCTCCTCGAGCTGCCTTTACAGGGTCAGAATATTCGCAGAAGATTCATTTCTTGTCCCGATTTTGTTTGTGTTACTGTCCTTTCAAGGACAGAGCACGCTTAGCGCAATTTTTTTGTTTGTTTTTTTGCCCAAAGAAAAAGTTTATGGATTAAAAAAAAGGCTTTCCTCCTCCTTTCATGACCATAAAGGCAGAATGCCAGTTTTGCTTGTTTTGAGGATGTTCTCGCTAAAATTGGTTGAGCAGCAGGGGACTTGTAATTTGCTCTCTGCCCTGGGAAGAGAGGAAACAGAGAAGAAGAAGGAAGGAAGGAGAGGAAATGGAGAAAGGAGGAAGGGAAGTAGGTTAGGAAAGACATTCATCCTGGAACAACAGGGGACTGGGCACTGCCCTGGGGCTTTCTGTCTTGTGTCCTAATGAGTGGCAAGAATCCGAGCGAGTCCGTCCCAGTGCCCGTGACCCCATGAGGCTACGAACACAGCCAGCCGGGCCTGCAGGGTGAGGAAGAGCTCTTCCCACCAGCCAGGCCCAAGGCCACTCACACTGTGTGCCTCAGCATGCAGCCCATCTCGTCCCCCGCTGCCAGGACCACTCTAGCCATGGGTCCAAGCCGAAATGGGATAAATTAATCCAGATGTCAGAAATGAGCCATCTGCCTAGGAAAGCATAATTAAGGATGTGTCAATTTTTTCCAAAACCAAGATTCTTTCCACAATTTCCAAAACACTGACAAACACAAGTGATTAAGACGTGACCCCTTCTTGTACAAACGCGCAGCTGATGAAAATGATCGCATAAGAGGTTGAGCACGGAATCCGACCCACTGTTCTCCCAACCAAACACAGTTTACATGCGTTGGAAGGGCCTACACCTGCCAGTTCCGGCTGACCTCACGGTGCCGTCAGCTCCGAGGGGCAGCACGTTGCCCAACCAGCAAAAATGGAACCGTCATCCCGATATTTCATTTGCCCCCAGGGCATTTTCCATATCCAGATTAAATAAGTTATTTGAACCAGTGCGCTCCATCACTAGCCATGATCTTACCACAGACCCCAAGTTAGTTGACAGGGATGGAGGCAGGTTCCCCAGGTTAAGATGACCCGCCCGTCCCAGCTGAGGTATTACATCAGGAAGGGGTTCTCAGAAACCCGGGGCGGTCAAATAGGACTTGGGGATGAGACCTAGGTGGGCTCACCCACTCTCCCCCCGACTCCTGTGATCCCAAGTGACAGCCCACAGTCATATGTGCACGGCACGCTTCCTCGACCAGCGCAGGACATCACCCGTGCCCCCGCTTTCTCGGCACTGCCAAACGACACATAGAGAGCAGTCAGAGTGATTCCATCACACGTGGTAGCCCGGAAAACGATACAGCAAATTTTAAAATGTCAGTCGCTGGATGTCAGAACTTAAGCACAAGTATACAAATCTGTAAGTATGTGCCAAAAAAAGGTAAATCGTTGGAAAAATTCAGCACTTTATTATGATTCCTCATGATGGACATGAGGAGACAAATGATTAAATTATGAACAACAGCAAAGGGGGAGATTTCCCCAAAACGTAGCCTATGAAGATAAGAATATTGAAAACTGATACCGGAAATTTTCATCCACAAATGATGAAACTAAAGACTATGAAAACAATTTGTCTTTTATTCCAATAATACCCTTTTTAACTATTTATTTTGGTTATTTTAGAAAGATAACACGTATTTAAATGTTAATACATTTTAGCTTCTGTAATAGGTTTATAAATTTTATTTATTTTTTTTCTTTGTTTGGTTTATAAATTTTAAATTAAAATGTTACAATTACCTAATTTCAATGACTTTTTAAAATGTTATATATCCTGGACATGTTTTAAAAACATGAGGTTTTTTTTAAAGATTTTATTTATTTATTTAAGAGAAAGAGCACAGAAGCAAGGGGAGCAGCGGAGAGAGAGGGAGAAGCAGACTCCCCACTGAGCAGGAAGCTCCACATGGGACTCGATCTCAGGACTCTGGGATCATGACCTGAGCTGAAGGCAGATGCTTCACTGACTGAGCCACCCAGGTGCCCTAAAAAATGTGAGTATTAAACACAATTTTATGGAACAAATATTCCCATTTTGTTCATTTCAGAAATTCACTGAAATCTCTCAGGTGCTAACGAACCGTCCCGTTCTCTTGGTTTGGTTATGCTTTACGAATGTTACTTCTTCTATATAGTTTTTTTTTAAATTTTTATTTTTTATAAACACATTTTTATCCCCAGGGGTACATGTCTGTGAATCGCCAGGTTTACACACTTCACAGCACTCACCATAGCACATACCCTCCCCAATGTCCATTACCCCACCCCCCTTTTCTGACCCCCTCCCCCCAGCAACCCTCAGTTTGTTTTGTGAGATTAAGAGTCACTGATGGTTTGTCTCCCTCCCGATCCCATCTTCTATATAGTTTTAACAGAGCAAGGATTTATGTACAGGCAAATTTGTCTTCTGCCTGGACTGTGTACTCTATGACAGAGAGTTAACAGGCCAGGTCTGAAGGAGGCCCCAGTTGGGTCACCCAGAGCCCTTTGCTCCGCCTCCAAATAAACTGTGAAAACTCTGTTCTTGATCATGTTTCTTATATTTCTGTGTATCTCCTGTGTATCTGTCAGTGGGAAAGAATACGTAGGTTATTGGATACGACTCTCTGTCACTCAGACGTTGACCGAGCTGCTGTGTTCCTCGGTCTGAACACTGGAGCGCTGAGGGGTCCGTTTCTCGTGAGTAGCTCTGGTCCAGGCTGAATTGCCATGACCTAAAGATGAGTTTTTGGGGTAAAGAATGTTAGCGCAGAGGAGGTGCAAGAAAACAAACTGGTGGCGCAGTCGAGCTGGGCCACCACCTCCCATCCCCACCAGCCTGACCTAGGTGGCCTGCTCGCCCGCGTATTGGCCTACTCTTTGCTGTGCAGTCGAAATGCAGTGACCCTTTGTAGGACACACACACGGGCGAGCTCAGGAAAACAGAGACAACAGAATGGGACACAAGAAGCTCCCCGATCAGGCAATAACGAACCAGGAGGAGTTCTAGGGATTGGTTTTATTGGGTTTTGGGTTTTTTCTTTATGTCTGCAGAGCGTTCTCTCTGAACCTAACCTCCTTCTAATTCATAATTGTTTCCCTGTGAGCTATCTACTATTTGCATATTTTTTAATTCCTGAATTTTTGAAGTCCGTGATCAAAAATTACTTGGTTAACAGATGGATTAAGCATAAAAATCGCCCAATTTCAGTTCCAATTGCAAGTAACCTAGTATTCAAAATAAGTGAAGAACTAATAAAACTCAAGACCAAAAAAAGCCCAGTTGGATTAAAAAATGGGCAGAGGGCCCGCATAGAGATTTTTTCCAAACAACACATCCAGATGGCCAACAGACACATGGAGAAATGCTCATCATCACTCATCATCAGGGAAAAACAGCAAAACCACATGAAATACCTCCTCTCACCTGTTGGAATGGCTAAACTCAAAAGACAAGAAATAACAAGTGCTAGCGAGAATGTGGAGAAAATGGAACCTTCGTGCACCGTTGCTGGGAGCGCAAGCTGGTGCAGGCACTGTGCAATGAACTAGGAGGTTCTTAAAAGAATTAAAAATAGAGTTTCCACGGGGTCCAGTAATTCCACTGGATACTTACTCCAAAGAAAACAAAACACCGACTTGAAAAGACAGATGCACCTGTACGCTTACAGCAGCCAAGATATGGAAGCGGCCCAAGGGTCCACCCACAGATGAGCGGGTCTCACACACACACACACACACACACACACACACACACACACATTATGAGGCTGAAAAGAAGGATGAGATCGTGATATTTGTGACACCGTGGATGAATTTAGAGGGTATTCTGCTAAGTGAAGTGAGTCGGTCAGAGAAAGACAGATACCACGTGATTTCAATCACATGTGGGGGAAAATAAATAAATAAACAATAACGTAGAATCAGACCCAGGACTGACGGTTGTCAGGGAGAAGGGATGGGGGGATGGGAGAAATGGGTGAGCGGTGCTGGGAGGTCTGGGCCTCCCATGAGAGAGAGAAGGGAAAGGCACAGCAGAGGGAACAGAGTCAACGAGGCTGTGATGGCGCTGTGTGGGGCCGATGGTAGCACGCTCAGCCTAAGCTCCAGACGCATGGAATCACCCTGTTCTACACCTGAAACTAATGCAGTGCTGTGTGTCAACCAGGCTCAAAGAAAAAGAACTTGAGTCCAAAAGGAAGTAAATTGTAAGTAACCTTATTCAATTAGAATGTTTGTGGCCTAAACATTATTATTCTATGATTGGCATGAATACCTACAGTTTGATGAGGATGTTTACAATCTTCTACACATTGATAAGATTTAAGATACAAAAAGTCACCAAATAATATGAGTCATGCTGTCTGAGTTCTGCTCTAGACAATATTTGTGGCTCACAATGGATGACGATTTAAATGATTCCAGGAGTTTGTGAACCATGCCCTTGGGACAGGGAGGAGGGTGCTGCATACCTTTCGTAAAAACTTTGAAATGGATTTCGTGTGTATGAGTCACCACTGGGTTTTCCACAACCACACACAGAGAGAGAGAGAGAGAGAGAGAGCTATAGATATAACATAAGTGATTTTTTATTTCCTTAAGCACCATTTAAGGAAGAGAAATACTAGTTCAGAAATGCAGAATGTGTTCAGAATAAAAAAGAAAATGGTGAAAACTCACATTTCAGCCTACGGATGACCGTAGCACCTGAGACCTGGGTCCTCTCCGTTAACACTGGAAGCATGAACTGTCCGTGTGCGGGGAACAGGCCCAGTTTAAGCTTGGTGGGGTGACTTAAGGGCCAGGCGGCTTTGGCAAAATTATTGAAACTTTCCCAGTTTCCTTTTCCTCACCTGAAAACCAGGATTGAGAAGTGTCCTTGTCTCATCTCCACGTGAGGCACGGCGGCCGAGTGAGTGAGGGGACAGCAGCACACCGGTCACTCAGCGGGCCGTCCACACTCGCGTCACTCACCCTGGGACGGCCGGCATTCCGGATCAGTGAGGACGCCTCCGCCCGCGTGGAGCACCCATGATGCAGGGCGCACGGCACCTGAAGTCTCAGAAGATGCGCACGACATGGAAGACGCATCCTTTCAGACACAAAACAAGGGGACACACCCATGGACGGAATCCACGGTCTCTCCTGTAGGATGGTGGAGATGCAGGAGCTAGGGCAGAGGGCTGGAGGTCTGTCAGCGGGAGGCTGTGACTGCCCACGGGGTTCTGCAGGTGTTGGGTGAGGGGCTGGCCCAGCAGAGACAAGGACAAAGAACATTTTGGATGGACAAAGTGGCATACGTGGCCATGCACAGAGGTAAGCAGGGTGTTTTCCGTCTGACAAATTACATTCTTTCTGGCTTGAATGTCTTCACCAGAGTCTCCCCCTTGACTCCTTGCAAGTCTTTTTTTTTTTTTTTTTTTGTATTTTATTTATTTATTTATTTTTTATTTATTTATTTTTTAATTTCATTTCTTTTCAGTCAGTGTAACAGAATTCATAGTTTTACACCACACCCAGTGCTCCATGCAATGCGTGCCCTCCACAATACCCACCACCTGGCTCCCCCAACCTCCCACCCCCCCGACTCCTTGCCAGCCTTGACCCTGAGTACGGGGTGCAGGGGGTTTCACAGTCAAGGCCGATCTGAAAGGTGGCTGAAGGTACACAGTTAGCTAGATGTGCTGCCAGATGCTTGGGCAGAGACCCAGAAGTGTTGGCAGTCTCGCCAAAGAAAGGAAGTAAAGGGACAGAAAGAAGTCAGAATACAGTCATCTGTAAGGGCCAGAACTAACCCAGAGACTGGCAGTCTCCCTCCCTCCCTCTCTCTCTCTATTCCTGTCTCTCTCCCCCTCTCTCTTTTTCCCACTGTTTCCCTCCCTCTCTCTCCTTTCTTCCCTCTCTCCCCCTCTTTCACTCTCTCCCTCTCTCTCTTCCTGTCCCTCTCTCCCCCCAACCTCTCTCCCCCTCCATCCCTCTCTCTGTCTCTCTCTCTGCCCCTCTCTCTCTCCTCACCTCCCTCTCTGCTATACTCTAAGAGAGAGAATCTGATTAGCTCATTAGATAACTCTCTGACATAGAATTGCTCCTCCTGCATAAGGTTTTCCAGGAAGCCTAGAAACAGCTCCCTTTGGGTCAAGGGTCCTGCTAAATTAGGTGGCCAGGATGTTGCTACGGTGGCCGACATAAAGTATGGCATAAGGAGTACGTAAGGAGTCAGTCCTGGGCTGTGGGCATGGCGCCACAGAGCTCAGAGGAGCTTAACTCCTCTAAGATTCTGGGCTGCCTCACAGTCTTCACAGGGGTTGGCTAATCTTCTTATTAGAATATAGAAGATGGTATAAGAAGGTTACAAGGTCAAGGTTAACAGACCCCAAGAGAACAGCCCTTAGATCAATCACTTCTGCACTAAGGAGCTTTCTTGGGACTGATGTGCCCCTACGCCACTGTGCTGCATTATGCACAGTCATATGGGAACTGGATGAGAAGATGATGACGATAATTGCTGACATTTATTTAGTAGCTAAGCTAAACAATCTCGTTTTATTTTTACAATAACATAAAACTACATTTCATTATTATTGTCATTCCTTTCTCATAGATAATAAAACTGAAATTCGGAGAAGTCAAGTCTCCCTTGTCAGAGCCAACAAACGGTAGGAGCGGGGTTTGAGCCTCGCTCTTTCTGACACCCATGCCCATGGGCTTAGTAACTGTCCTACAATGTTTCTCACCTAAAAGGAAGAACATGGGGGGCGGAGGGGAGAAGCAGATCTCGCAGAAGATTCCAGAGACTCGAGATCAACGTGGGGGGAAATTAAACCTTCAAGACCGAATAACTCAAAAGATCTCTGTGTGACACTCGGCCAGCCACCGAACCGGCAGGGGACAAAGACCAGCTCAATGGCTTTCTGCTGATGGTGACTCAGGAACCTGTTTGCTTTGAGTCCCGGGGCAGCAAACAAAAACTGGCCTCAACGGCCAAGCTGGGAGAAAATGAGAACTGTCCCAGACTCGGGACTTCCTGCTGAAATGTTACTCCAGCACTTTTCTCCTGCTGACACACGCTGAAGCTTTCTACTCTAATCACCAAGTAGGCGTCCTGAAAACCAAGTGTAGGCTTACTTGTTCTGCAGAATTCTGGACTTGATCCTGTCTTCGCCATGACAGATTTTGTTTTATATAAGCCAAATTCGTCCGGATCAAAATTAACATCCCGAGCTGCATACTGGCTTATACTAGACACGTGGTAATTACACACAATGCCACTAGTCAGCCTTTGGGTAAACCTGCCCTAAATAATTACCGGGGAAGAGCTCTTCAAACTTTGGGCGGAACAAAACTCCATGTCAGAATAAAGAGGACTTGTCACCCAGATCCCCATTCTCTGTAAAACCAACAACAACAAACCAACCAGGAGAAAACAAGAGACTCAAAACAAGCAAAAACAATTCAAGGCTCGTCAAGATCCCATTATAAGGTCTAGAATAGTATTATCAAGGCAAACGTTTCACTGTTTCTGTTTTGAAGAAAGTGGCACATTAGGAAAACAGTTTAACATAATATTTTTCTTTAGATTCCCGGAAGCCACTGTGGGGCTACCAACAGAAAGTTGGCACCACTCTGCTGTGGGATGAAATGCCCTCCACTTAGGGCTTTTCCTTTTTTTCATACCCCACAGCATATAATTTGCACCATAGAGACATTGAGCAACACATTGGGTCTATGTTTGTCTGGTAAGAAGCCTGATGAAATTTCTGTATTTGCTAAACTGTGCTTTCCCTGAACTCCTCATTCCAGAGAACTCACGGAGGGAATGGAAATTGGGGGATAA
The DNA here is from genome assembly GCA_004024625.1 of Mellivora capensis. Classification (NCBI taxonomy): domain Eukaryota; kingdom Metazoa; phylum Chordata; class Mammalia; order Carnivora; family Mustelidae; genus Mellivora; species Mellivora capensis. Next base: position 4,371 of record PISX010032734.1, on the reverse strand, counting down.
AGCACACAGGAGCTCTCCTTGACCGCTCACCTCTTGTCCTAGCCCCTGCAAAGCCACATTGCTTGGGCTTTTCTTTTTTTAAGCCCAAAGAGTAAGAATTCAATACAAACACTAAACTGATCTCCTGACCTCATTCTAGCCCTGCTGGCTACAGAAAACAAAACATTCCTGACCTGAATCTTCACCATTTTGACCCAATTCCTATTAGTGGGCACCTGTCTCCTCAATGGACAAAGCCACAGAGACCCGTCCAGCCACTGGGTAGGAAAGTCCCGGAGTTGAACAGTCAAGATCTGAACCATTAATCAGGAGACAAAACCCAGGGGTGGCAAGTCATTTCCAGGAGGCTGAACAAGGGGCTAGCGAATTGATAGGACATTGCTCATTGCAGGTCTGAGAAGCTGAAAAACAACGTAATCGTGCCTGTCTCGGGGCTGGCCCATTCCACTGTGATAGCCAATAAAGGCTACGGAGAAAAATATTATGACTCACATCCTGGCATCAACGTGAGACAACACCTCAAGGTTAATTAAGGAAATAAAAACCAAATATCAAGGCAATGTTACGCTGTATTTTTAATTTGCCTTGGAAGGTTGGGCATATTCTCTTTTTCCTCTTACAGATGAGTGTTTTTTGAAGAGTTGACATTCACACAGCATCTAGATGCCAAAATGGTGCTCGCACCTGGTTCAGGTCTCTTTCCTCTTTGTCAAACTGTCCCAGGGACAGACACGTGTCCTCGGCTCTGCCTTTCTGTCCTCTCCTTGCCCGCTGCACTGCCTGTACGTCCCATTGGGTCAGGAACCCTCCACCATGCCCTGAGGTATGGGGTTGTGCTTTCTGTACCCCAAAGAGCGTCCTTCTGGCTCTTCTGCCACTGCTCATCATTCCATCATTATATATATAGTGGGTCAAAATATACGAAGTTGCCATTTTTGTATATGAAAATGGTCAGTGCCATGTTTTTAAGAGGTCTGACCTGACATTGGTGTGTGAGTGCGTATATGTCTTATAGGATGTGAGTGTCTTTGCATGCGTATGTGTGTGTGTGGCAGAAACACTGTGCGTGCTTTACTCCCATTAAATTTTACCCTACCCTGTAAGGCAAGTCCACTTCTTTAAGGTACACACGTGAAAACAAGAGCTAAGAAAATACGATAACTTGTCTTCCTAAGGTCTTCCAGGATTTCAGTTCCGATTTCTAGTCCTGGGTCACATGCTCCCCATTCCGGGCCCTACGGCGCAGTCTGCCTAATTCAGACACTGAGGCATCTGGACCTCAGAGGCTCCTGCTGAGCGGTCCTATGCTTGCAGACGTGTCCTCCTGCATCCCTTCCCGGGACGTGGCACACACAAGGGAAGAAGTCGGCATGTCCTCTGTGTGCTTGGCCCCTTAGCAAGCATCGGGACAATTAATGGGGAACGTTTCAATGACCGAATATTTCTTTCTACAAGAAACTTTGAATTAATTCTTCAAATTATTGTGTTGTGGGAGGGCAGGTTTGGGCAAAATCTTGCATTTGTTTTAGAGAAATGCTAGTTTTCCCAGAAATCTGAAGGTGGAATATGCTTATAATATAGTGAGCAAAGGTGTCCAGACGCTGTGAAATCCAGTCCCTCTCCTCTCCCAAATTACAGAGCGTGAGAAGTGGTTTCCCGGCTTTCCGCTTCCTGCTCCGAGCATGTTGGGAAGTGAGACCACAGGAGTCTAGATTGTTGGGATTTGTTTTTTCAGTAAATGCTTATACAAATCTATCCTTTCCTGTTGGTTTTTGACGAGTTTGTTTGCAACTCAGATTCTTGGCTGAACTGAAGTTATTAAGAACACAAAAAAGCTTTCACTCGATTATGAAACGTTGTGTTAAACCCTATTCACAGCTCACAGGTTTTGTGATCACTGGCAGCAAGAGAGCTGTCTTCGCTGAAAATCACAGCACCTCAGGGCTCTCTGGGCACAGCACAGGACGTGAAGAAGCCAACATAACACAGGCCGGCGAACCAGAGTGAGGGCACGAGGACGAGGTCTCTGCCCAGCGCCCTCGTTCATCACTGAAAGGCAGGAGAGGGAGAGTCATGGCCAGTGCAAGCCCTGCCAATGAGAGGGCTCTGTGGGGTCACGGTTTTCTCAAACTGGGTTCATCGCAGGTTCACTAGTTTGTTCTCTGTCCAAAGGGTCTGCAAGCTTCCTGAGAGATTTTTTTTTAAATTTTCTGTTTTCATTTAATAGTTGCCTAAAAGTCATCAGCGTAAGCACATCCCAATCATGTGGGTGACCACCTCGTAACCAAGAACTAGGCACGATTTCGGGGTCCATGTGTGTTGTTGTCCCTACAAATGGCTGAGAATTATTGGGGGGAAAAAAAAAACAAGCAGGGAGACCTGAACCGGCCGGGTAAAAGCTAACTGATGTAATGAGCGTTACATGCAGGAAGCTTCTGGTATAGCAGGAAGGTGGGAGGAAGGACACGTTCCACCCGCACAGGAGTGGGGCGGTCGGGAACGTTTGCGCGTGGGGAGTCATGACAGAGTTGTGGCCAAGTGGCACCAGCTGCCAGGTTAATATAATGTAGCATATTTAAGACTTGTCGGGTTTATGGTGTTAAGTGTTTGTATTTTGTAAATTTGTCTCGCTGGGATGGCCACAGACGCGCAGTTGCTGGGTGGAGGGCACGACTACATCCGTGACGTGCTGGTTTGCCAGAGAAGCCGTAACCAAGCACTGCACACTGGGTGGCTCTAACAACAGAAATCATTATCTCGCCGTTAGGCTGAGTCCAGATGTTGGCAGGGCCCTGTTTCCCCTGAAGGCACTGGGGGAGGACCTGTTCCAGGTCAAGCTTGGTAGTTCCTTGGCATGTGACTGTGACTCCGGGCTTCCCATGACGCTCTCCCCATGTGCACGTCTGCACCCGAACTCCCTCTCTCTGGAAGGAGACCAGTCATAGTGGATGAGGAACCTGCCCGACCCCATCCAGCATGACCTCATCTCCAGTAACAACACGGGTCACAACCTTACATCCAAATAAGGTCACACTTAGAAGTCCTAGGGGTTAGGACTCCGACATATGAATCTGGTGGGGGAGGGGACACAATTCCATCCAAAACAGGAAATAACATTAAAAAAAAACAATTTAAGACATCATTAAAGAGCCCAAATATTTTTCCCCTTTAAAAGTGGTCTGAGTATTGCTCAATCTTGAGAAACCATGCGCGAGATTATAGCATTCTGGCAAGAGCAAGAATGTATGACTTCTCATTCACCCATAAGAAACCATATAATAAATCTTCAGCTCTTAAAAATAAACTCCTGATGGTTCCAAACCATAAAAAGTCTGGGGGGAGAAGAAGACTTGAATATTAGTCAGACCTCTTGAAGAGGATGAATCTCTCAGCCTAGAGGTAAAAGAAGAAATAAGATGGAAAAGACAAATAAGCTTAATGGTATAAAAATGAAAAAAATGGACACTTTAAATCACAGACGAGGGGAAAATAAGTACAACACACAGAACGGAAAAGGGACGATTTGCTCATTTGACAGGACACAGACAAAATGATAACAGACGCACAGACTGCAGTAGACAAGTAAGTGAAAAAAAGAAAATTTTAGATGAGAAAATTTTTCCAAAGAAGACATACATTCAGCCAACGTGTACATGAAACGATGCTCAACATCATGCATCACCAGGAAATGCGAGTCAAAACCACGTCGGGACATCACCTACAGCTGTCAGAACGGGTAAAATCGACAACGCAAGCAAGAACAGGTGCTGGCGAGGATGTGGAGAAGGGGTCCCTCGCGCTCTGCTGGTGGGAACGCGCTGGTGCAGCCACTGTGGAGGGCAGTGCGGAGGTGCCTCAAAAAAACGAGACACAGGGTCATAGGGAAGCTCTATTTTTAACTTCTTGAGGAACCTCCACACTGTTCTCCAGAGTGGCTGCACCAACTTGCATTCCCACCAACAGTGTAGGAGGGTTCCCCTTTCTCCACATCCTCTCCAATGTTCATAGCAGCAATGGCCACGGTCGCCAAACTGTGGAAAGAACCAAGATGCCCTTCAACAGACGAATGGATAAAGAAGATGTGGTCCATATACACTATGGAGTATTATGCCTCCATCAGAAAGGATGAATACCCCACTTTTGTAGCAACATGGACGGGACTGGAAGAGATGATGCTGAGTGAAATAAGTCAAGCAGAGAGAGTCAATTATCATATGGTTTCACTTATTTGCGGAGCATAACAAATAACACGGAGGACATGGGGAGATGGAGAGGAGAAGGGAGTGGAGGGAAATTGGGGGGGAGATGAACCATGAGAGACTATGGACTCTGAAAAACAACCTGAGGGTTTTGAAGGGGCGGGGGGTGGGA
>PISX010032733.1:0-16569 GCA_004024625.1 Mellivora capensis | reverse complement strand
TTTTGTCTGTACTGTCGTTTGTGAATGTCTTCTCTTGTTTTTAACAAATGATTTAGCAAAAAGCCCTTTCTGCCTTATGGTAGAATATATATATAGATATATTTTTAAACTGGTGGATAAGACAGGTTAGATGATTTAGATAATTTAAAAACACTGAGTTCATGTGGCATAATACCTAGGAAGCAAGGAGCATAATTGAGATGTAAAGACATTTTATGAATTGACATTTTTGTCAGAATATCTTTTCTTGAATAACAAATATAAGCATCTTCATAAATATTTTGAGTACTACATAAGATCTGATTCTAGGAGACCAATGTTATTTACTCCTTCATTGATTCATTGGGCAGCACGATGTGCCCCAGACTGCCCTAGGTCAACAAGACTGACCGAACACATCCCTTCTTGGAGCCCATGTTGAGGTGGGAAAAAAGAATCAAGAAACACGGGGCTGAATTATTACTGTAGGAAACACTGTTGCTAGACCAGATGTTTTCAGTAGTTGACAAGAATTAGAGTTGAGGGTTGGGATTCAAAAGACCAGAATAGAATGTACTTTTTGATAATGAACTTTGGTTTATGATACCATTCATAATTACACAGACTTTTTTTTTTTAAGTAGCTAAGAGCCGTAACTAGTGAATATTTTTTTCAATTGAACCCTTTGCTACTTGTATCATCACCTAGGAACAGGAATGTTAGCTCTTACTATGAGATGAAATGTTCCATTTTATTTTATTTATTTTTTTATTTTTATGTTTTTAAGATTTTTTTTATTTATTTGTCAGAGAGAGTGAGAGAGATTGAGACAGAGCATGAGCAAGGGGGAGGGGAAGAAGAGGAAGCAGGCTCCCCACTGAGCAAGAACCCCAGCACAGGACTCGATCCCAGGACTCTGGGATCATGACCTGAGCCAAAGGCAGATGTTTAACCGACTGAACCAACCAGGTGTCCTGAGACATTCCATTTTAAGTTAAAAGATGGTGAAGTGTTTATTTATAAACAGGTTATTGATAATGTAGTGGAAAGTAGTATTTTGCATTTGGTTTTAGCACAGTGAAAATCATGGGTGGTCTGTGTAACAGTCCACCTGTGTTTCTAAGTGGAATGCTTCTAGTGGTCTTTACTGTCAGTATTAGATTCCTGTATAGAGTAGGAGATCGCCTTTCCTATGACTAAAACACTATTTGGTACATGTATCACCCTTTGTAAAGGCATAGAAATTAAAATCAAAGACAGTTTTAGGCCCCTTTGAAAAAAAAAGATTGGGGGACGCCTGGGTGGCTCAGTTGGTTAAGCGACTGCCCTCAGCTCAGGTCATGATCCCAGCCTGCCACTCTGTCTGCCTGTGCTCGCTCATCCTCCCTCTCTTTCTCTGACAAATAAATAAATAAAATCTTTAAAAAAAAAAAGAAAAAAAAGATTGGGAGGCGTCTGCTTTTGGCTCGGGTCATAATCCCAGAGTCCCGGAATAGAGCCCCACATCGGGCTCTCTGCTGGGCAGGAGGCCTGCTTCTCCCTCTCCCACTCCCCCTGTTTGTGTTCCCTCTTTCACTGTTTCTGTCAAATAAATAAATAAAATCTCTAAAAAAAAAAAATTGGAAAAATACCACAAAACTTACACAATTTGCTATATTTAATGGATTTGTTTATTATTTAATTTTACAAGTAGGATATGGCAAAAGAATATGACCTTTACATTATAAGACTTCCTCTGTGAAAATAGTTTATATTTGGGCTTGTCTATTTATCTATGTATTTACTATGGTAATGTGATTATGTACTTCACTACAAATTTAAAGGAATTGTTATACAGAGACAGTTTCATTTACTTAGTTTATTTCTGTCATTCATTCAGCAAAGAAATATTTGAGTACTAGCCAAGCTCTGTGTGGTAGGATGGGAAAAACAGATATGACCTCTCTTCCAGTTTAATGGAGCATATTGAGACATAAATTACATAATCATTTGAACAAATGCAAAGTGCAGTGGGGTTGAGGACAGTGCCAGAAATGTATCCAGTGCCATGAAAGTATGTAATAAAAAGATTTAGCCCGGTTAGGGAAGGCCAGAAAAGCTTTCCTGAGACTTCATTGAGGTTTTTAAAGTTGAACTTGGCAAAGGCAGGGCCTGGGAGAACATTCTAGACTAGGAAAACAGTATGTACAATAGCCTTTGGGTGGATTGAGTATGGTAAGTACAAGGAGCTGAAACAAGGCCAGTGTGGCTAAAGTGAAAGCACCAATAGGGAGTATATTGCGAGAGGGGATTGGAGAAGTGGTGTGGTTGATATTCTACAAGACCCGCCTCTCCCTCCAAAGAACCCTGCTTTTTTTTTTTTTTTTAAGATTTCATTTATTTATTTGACAGAGAGATAGAGAGCACAAGTAGGCAGAGCGGCAGGCAGAGGGAGAGGGAGAAGCGGGCTCCTTGCTGAGCAGGGAGCCCGATATGGGACTCGATCCCAAGACCCTGGGATCATGACCTGAGCTGAAGGCAGCCGCTTAACCGACTGAGCCACCCAGGCACCCCTAGAACCCTGCTTTTTGCTATTCAAGTCCTTGGGTAGGTCCCCTCCTTGATTCTGGACTGACCTTGTGATTCAATTTTGACTTATAGAATAAAGCAAAAGAGAGCTGAATGACTTTGGAGACTAGGTCATAAGAGGTCTTGCAGCTTTCGCCTTGGTCTCTTATAAAGTGCACCCTGAAGAAAGTAACTTGTCTTGTAAGAATTTGAATGCACTGAGACTACCTTGCTTTGAGGAATCCCTAACTGCCACCTGGGGAGGCTACATGGAGAGAGGGATGCCTGACCAGCTCTCAGACATGTGAGTGAAGAAGTCATATTGGATGCCCAGCCCAGTTAGGCCTTCAGATGATTCCAACCCAAGCCAAATTCTTATTGTACCTGCGTGATAGAGTCTAGATGATTACCATTCAGCTCAGGCGGAACAATCCACAGACTCATGAAAGGTAGTATTAAACTATTGTTTTAAGTCACTAAGTTTTGGGGTGGTGTGTTCTGCAACAACAGATGACCAGAACAATAAGTATTGCTCAGTCCAGGCAGGGTATTTTTGGTCATGGTTGACAAATTTTGCCTTCAGCAAAGGGATGCTGTGGTTAGATCATCATTATTATTATTATTAAAATTGAAATATAGCTGGCATACATTTTTGGTGAAGAGCACAGTGATTAGTATTTATGATATGCTATCTTATCACACGTGTAGCTATCATCTGTCATCATACATTATGGCAGTACCATGGATTATATTCCCTGTGCTATACCTCTTGTCCATGTGACTTATTCATTCCATAATTAGAAGCCTGTATCTACCACTTCCCTTTCTCCATTTTGCCCACCCTCATAGCCCCAACTTCCTCCCCCCCGCCACCATCAGTTTGTTCTCTGTATTTATAGATCCGTTTTTACTATTTGTTTTGTTTTTTAGATTCCATATGTAAGTGAGCTCATGCAGTATCTGTCTTAGTCTTATTTCACTTAGCATAATACTGTCTTGGTCCATCCATATTGTCATAAATGGCAATATCTTGTTCTTTTTTTATGGCGGAATAATATTTGATTGTAGGTGTGTATACATACTACATCTTCTTTATCCATTCTTATGCTGATGGACACTTAGGTTGCTTCCATATCTTAGCTATTGTAAATAATGCTGCAGTGAACATGGGAGTTCATATATCTTTTTGAATTAGTGTTTTCATTTTCTTTTGGTAAATACCCAGTAGTGGATGGAATTACTAGATCATATGCTATTTCTATTTTTAATTTTTTGAGAAACATACTGTTTTCCACAGTGGTTGCACCAAGTTACATTCCCACCAACAATGCACGAGAGTTCCTTTTTCTTCACATCCTCACTAACACTTGTTGCTTCTTGTGTTTTAGGTACTAGTCTTACTGACAGGTGTAAGGTGATAGCTCATTTTGGTTTTGATTTGCATTTCTCTGATGACTAGTAATGTTGATCATCTTTTCATGTGTCTGTTGATCATCTGTATGTCTTCCTTGGAAACATGTCTATTTTTTAAAAGGATTTTATTTATTTGACAGAGAGAGAGCAAGCACAGACAGAGGGAGTGATGGAGGGAGAGGGAGAAGTAAGTTCCCCACCGAGCAGGGAGCCCGACGCCAGGTTTGATCCCAGGGCTCTGGGATCATGACCTGAACCGAAAGCAGATACTTAACCAATTGAGCCACCCAGGCACCCCGAAAAAATGTCTATTTTTTTAAAAAGATTATTTATTTATTTATTTGACAGAGAGAGACACACACACAGCGAGAGAGGGAACACAAGTAGGGGGAAGCAGGTTTCTCACTGAGCAGAGAGCCCAATGTGGGGCTTGACCCCAGGACCCCTGGATCATGACCTGAGCCGAAGGCAGACGCTTAACGACCGAACCACCCAGGTTCCCAAAATATCTATTTATTATTTTTTAAATCAGTCTATTTCTATATTAGAGAGTGAATGAGAGGGGAGCGATAGGTTGAGGATAGAATGAGGATAGATGGCTCTGGTGGCTACCATCTGATTCACGTAGATCTGAGAAACTGTGATGACAGCATGGCCCCAGACGGTGGTGGAGGTGGAGAGACAAGACGATGTTAAGAAAGTAAAGATGGTTTGTTGTATATTGGCTGTGAGAGTAAGAGGAAAGTGGCAAGGATATCTCCCAGAGTTCTGGTGTCCACAACCTGATGGTGTCATTGCTTATGCTGAGACAGAGAACACCAGAAGGGCATCAGGTTTTGGGGAACACAGATCACGAGCTTAGTTTTAGCTATGATACATTTAAGATGTTTTCAAATATCCAGGAAGAGATGGCAGATAGGCTATTGCTTCCACAGGTGTAGACCAGAGAAACGAGGCCTGGGCCGAAAAAGAGAAAATTATGTTATTGACATATTGGTAACAACTAAATATATGGATGTCAGTTCAGAACTTCCCAAGGCCCCACCCGGTGTGCCATGCAATGTGCGGAGAGAACATACAGGGATTAAGATATGAGTTCTCCTCAGTTCTTCGAACAGCAGAAGGCTTTAGGCCAGAGGCCTCCAGCTCTGCATGACTATAAATATATTGTCACTTTCTCTGGGTACTGAAATATAAAAAAGTTTGGGGAACTATGTATGAAACTACTTAGGGAGACAAAATAAAATAAAAAGAAGAGAGCCTAGGACAGAGCTTTGAGAAACTCCCACATTCAACGACCAGTTAGAGGAAGATGAGTCTCCCAAAGAGACTGAGAAGTAGCTTCCAGGCAGGTCAGAGGAAAACTGAAAGACTCTAATATCACAGAATCAAGGAGAAGAGAACACCTCCAAGAAAGAAGTGGTCAAACATGTCAAAAGCTGCAAAAATGAGCAAATAGATAAGGACTCAAAAATGTCTTTTGAACTAGTGACCTCAGTGAGAGTTGTTTCTATGTGTTTATATTCAGATCCTTTGTAAAGAACTGAAGCATTATTCATTTCCATCTAATGTAGTATTCTAATGTGGATTTACTTTAATTGTAAAATCAAAGCCACTTCACTTCCAAGAAGAGGCTAATAATATTCCCTTATTCTGAAACACTTGGGTTTCCTATGTAACATAATTAAAAGGGCCTTGTCCTCTTTTTTTCACCTTTGTTTCACTTTTTAAAAATGTGTAAACTTGAAATTGCTTGACAAAATGTTTTCAGTGGCTAGAAAATAAATTGGCTTCTGGTTTAAGTGGTAAGTTATTTACTATGTATTCCTGTATTCCTCACTTAGAAACTGCATAGTAAATAAGGTATATTTTTAGTGACCGTCTTCTGTCCTCTACCTGGAAAAATCTAAAGTTAGAAATGGTGCCTTAAAGTGGGGCAAAGTCTCATTTCACTTAGAACTAAGTTCTGTACTAGACTAGAATTTTATTGATTGTCTTAGTTCAGGCTGCTGTCACTGAATACCATAGACGGGATGGCTTAAACACCAAATACTTATTTCTCACAGTCTTGGAGATTGGGAGGTCCAAGACCAAAGTGCCAACAGGTTCCGTGTGTGGTGAGAGCTGGTGTCCAGGTTGCAGAGTGCTGACTTCCCGTATCCTCCTCACGTGGTGGAGAGAGCATAAGAGCGCTCTCTCATTCCTTTCCTAAACTCATGCATGAGGGCTCTACTCTCATGACCCAGTTACCTCCCAAAGACCCCACCTCCTACAACTCTCACGTTGAGGTTGAGAGGTTCAGTCTGAATTTTGAGGGGACATAAAGGCTCAGTCCATTGCACTGAGAGTTCTCGAATATATTTCTGCAGTCTAGCACATTTCCGAACCTCCTTGCATTCTTGCAGAGTTCAGGGTTGGCTGTGGATTGGCAGGAAAAGATAATGTAGACCCAGGGACCTACACCACATGCTTAACCCACTGTAAGATTAAGATTAACTTTTCATTTCATTTGCCAAGGGTTCTGAAACCCGCTGGAAGCCAGGTTGTCACAGTGAGTGGAGATAGATGAGGCATATTTGAGAGCAGCTACCTGCCACTCTGTGAAGGCCTCGATAGGGGTGTGTACCAGCTGTGATACTGAGTGAGGAGGGTTTGCTGAAGCTTGATTTCGTGATATGCTGAAGCTCAGGCCACGCTTAGTAGAGTTTTTTCAAATCGGTTCTTGAATCAAAATCTGCTCCACTGAGGCCACATCGTTAAGGGAAATAGAGCCTAAACATTGAAGGGCATCTGCCTCCAGCTGTCCAGTACTGTGGTGAGCCCTTTTCCTAGTCTCATCCTTTGCTGTTATTTGGCAGGTATCAGTCTCCATGATTTTTTTTATTCTATTTTATAATGCCCACATTTCCTCCTGGCTCTGGCTCTACTCAGCATCTTTAATACATTAATCAAGATGTGTTTCATTCCGTCAGTCATCCTTTCAAATATTTGAGTGCCTATTATACTGTTTCAGATTTTTGGGAGCTTTCATTCCCGTTAGAGTTACATTCAGTGAGCACTATAATTTCCGAGAGTGCAGAAAATAAAGCAGGGCATGAGGGTGGAGGGTAGCTGGCTGCCTGGGGAGTGTTTCAGATTGCTTTGGGAAGGAGACCTCAGAGATGACAATTGCTCAGAGACCTGAAAAATTAGTTGGTATCAACCATTGGAAGACAGAGGAGAAATGTGCCAGGCCACTGGAACAGCAAGTATAAAACACGATGCTGTTTCAAAACATGGCGGGTAGTGGGCTAGAGCATGACTTAGGGGCTAAGTATGGCAGAAGGGACTGGGGGACTGGACTAGGGAAGACAAAGGAGATTTCGTATATTACCATCAGAGATCTGACTGTGTTCTGAGGGTAATGGGAAGCCAGGGAGGGTTTTGGAGCAAAGGAGACACGTGAAATACTTTGTTTTTAAGAAAATCATCCTGCGGGTACCTGGGTGTCTCAGTCTGTTAAGTATCCAACTCTTCATTTTAGCTCAGGTCATGATCTCAGGATTTTGAGACTAAGCCCTATATTGGCCTCCATGCTGGGTATGGAACCTGCTCACCATTCTCTCTCTCCCACTCCCTCTGCCTCTTTCCCCCTTAAAGAAAAAAAAAAAAAAGGAAAGTCATCCTGGGTGGTTTGTGGAGAATGGATTATTGGGGGGGAAATAAGACACTAAGAAGACCTGAGACTAATCAGGAGGCTGTTAATGTGGCATAGGCAAGAGGTGATGGTGGTCTGAACCAGGGTGGAGGTGATGGAAACAGTGGGATGTGGTTGGATTCAGGCCATATTAAACATAGAGCAGGAGGACGTGCTCTTGGATTGAATCAATTGAAAGAAAGGAGTCACAAATCTCCAGAAATGACCCAAGCAACTGGGAAAAAACTGTGCTTTTTTTCTAAGATAGATAAACAGGAGAAGGAGTTAGGCATGGGGGGCAGGGGAAAGGACAGTGGAAATCAATATTCTGTTTTAGACACGTTGAGTTTTTGAAGTACCTTTAGTCCTCACTTAGTTGGAGGTGTTAAGTAGGCCGCTGGATGCACAAGTCTGGAGTGTAAGGAGACATCAGGGCTGGAGAGTAAATGTTATTCAACAATTATTTATCACCCATGTGATAACACTCACTGTGGTGAGGGGAGATACTCTCGATTTTCCATTTATTTCCAAGGACTCTGCATTTTGTTTTCAGGACTGTCAAACTTTTAGGGTAGAGCATTCTGTTAAAGTCTTGCAAGATTTCCAGATGGATACAGATGTTAGAGAGGCGAGTTAGCCAGATGGATGTTCATAACTGTCTTTGAGGGCAATAAGCAACTCTCTGGGAAGTGATCCAAATGGGGAAAAGCAGATAACACTGGATACAGCTTTGAGCTCAGCTGCCTTGTGTTTTACTCTTGTGAGGATGAAGAGATGTTGCATACACTGGGAATGACATTGCTTTAACAGCTCTTTTTGTTTTTAAACTTTTTTTTTTAGATTTTTATTTTTTTATTTGACAGACAGAGATCACAAGCAGGCAGAGAGGCAGGCAGAGAGAGAGGAGGAAGCAGGCTCCCCGCTGAGCAGAGCCCTATGCGCTCGATCCCAGGATCCTGAGATCATGACCTGAGCCGAAGGCAGAGGCTTAACCCACTGAGACACCCAAGTGCCCCAATAGATTTGTTTACTGAAACGTTTGAGGGGACTCTTTTTTTTTTCTCCTTTAACAGCTCTTAAGACGGAATATATTCTACCTGTTGTTTTTTGTTCTTTCGAGAGAACTTCTCTACTTTTTTTGTGGGGGGAAGGTGGGGAGATACACTGGAGTTCGTGTTGCTTTGGCACTCTTCTAGATTCTTTCCTTTCCCTGATTGCTGTTGTAAAGTGAATTTCTTTTTCTCTGTAAGAATTAAAAAAAAAAAAAGTGAAAAAGAAATGGAAAGCATGGCTCCTCTTCCTGGCCTTCAGGTAAGTTTGTCAAGCATCATGTAACTTAATCCCTTTATAGTGTCAGAGGTGATCTTGCCACCAGGAACGGTTTAGCCTGTGGGACCTGACACTTGAGTTCTTTCCGCCAGTGATCAGCTGCTGACCTTAGAATAGTTACTTTGCATCTCTGTACCTCAGTTTCCTACCTGAGAAGGAGTGATTTAGTATGTTCCTTTTTGGTTTTATATTCTATGACACGGTTGTTCTTGGTAAGGAATCTAGATACACCTAGGAGAATATATCTATAACTTTATAAAGTATAAGTGGTTATTATCTTACCACACTGTTTCACTTAAATTCCTATTCCATTTTCCTTTGAAAATAGGAAAGATAGCATATTGAACATTAAAGAGTATCACTTGGCTCTTTTGAGCATTGGAAGACCAACTAGCATGGAGTATTTATTCTGTAGAACATATTTGTATGTACCACCTGACTGGTTAGGGTGTTCTATCAAAGCATGTATTTCTAAAGGTTATGGCAAAATCTTTCTTCCTTCCATACTTGGTCAATTTGAGATATTTAAGCATGGTAGACTCATAATAGGGATTTAAAAACCATGTACAAGAAAGCCTCTAATTGTTCAGCATTTGACCACATGATTTCTACTGAGGGAGAATTTGGGGATCATGACTGGGATCATGATCCCCAAATCTGGGATCATGACTGAGCCGAAGGCAGACGCTAAACTGACTGAGTCACCCAGGAATCCCAGTAGTGAGTTGATTTAAAGTGAGAAGACTTCCACAAACTCCTGAGTCATTATTAATCTTAGGCTATAGGATGTTTCCCAAAAAACACTTGACTTCTACTGAGCTGAATGGATTCTACCAATTAATACAAAAATATTTTAAAAATTTATAGGAAAATGATTTTTCAAATTTACAGAATTCAGGGATCCCATTCTGGTGATTCTCCATATAGAATACTTTGCCATGCTCAACCAAAGAGAATCTGTATTTGTTACCAGCCCTAAATGAAGACATAGGTTATTATTAAACTACTAGACACACCTGAATACAAGACGACCTAAGTGCTATGTGTTAGAGCACGCCCCACGTCTCTGTACAGGTCCTTGCCCTTGCGCCTTGCATTTCAGTGTGCTTAATTTGATCCATTCCTCCAGCCTGTCAAAGTCTTTTTTTTTTTTTTAAGATTTTATTTATTTATTTGACAGATAGAGATCACAAGTAGGCAGAGAGGCAGGCAGAGAGAGAGGAGGAAGCAGGCTCCCTGCTGAGCGGAGAGCCTGACATGGGCTCGATCCCAGGACCCTAAGATCATGACCTGAGCCGAAGGCAGAGGCTTTAACCCACTGAGCCACCCAGCCGTCCCTCCAGCCTGTCAAAGTCTTAATGGGGGGGATCTGCTCCAAAATGGAAAACACATCACTGTGTGTACATGCTTTTCCTTAAGACCATACTCATTGCCTCATACTGGTATCACTTAAGTCACTTCTAGTCTTTTCTAGGTAAGAATATACTGTTTACTTCCTATGAGTTGATGAGTAGGAAAGGAACTTTGGAATCTAAAACATTCGAATTCTACTCATTCATCAAAGCCATTTTCTTTCATATAATCTTTTCTAATCTCTATTACTGGAAGATCTATGTTCCCAAAGCAGTATCTCTCAACATTAACATTTCCATTTCCATTTCCATTTTATTTTAAGAGAATGAACTTGAAAAGATGGTGAGGGGCAGAAGGAGAGGAAAAGAGAGAGAATCCCAAGCAGGCTCCATGCTCACCTTAGAGCCCCACATGGGCTTATTTATTCACTAAATATCTTTATGTACTTACTGTATGCTTAAAAATAAATAAAAATAGATATGCTTAAAAATAAATAAGTTCATGTCACTCCATTTTTGTGTCTGATTTTGCTTAGATTTATGGTGAATATGTGCCAAATTCCAAAATTATGAAACTGTTGACTTCATCTAGAATCTTTTTAATCTCTACATCATTTTTTAAATGGGTGAAATATTTTAAGACAGAAAATACTGAGGGACGCCTGGGAGGCTCGGTCGGTTAAGCCACTGCCTTCGGTTCAGGTCATGATCCCAGGGTCCTGGGATCAAGTCCTGAATCGGGCTTCTTGCCCAGCGGGGAGCCTGCTTCTCTCTCTGCCTCTGCCTGCCACTCTGCCTGTTTGTGCTCTCTCTCTCTCTGACAAATAAATAAATGAAATTTTTGGGGTGCCTGGGTGGCTCAGTGGGTTAAAGCCTCTGCCTTCAGCTCCGATCATGATCCCAGGGTCCTGGGATCGAGCCCCACATTGGGCTCTCTGCTCAGCAGGGAGCCTGCTTCCCCCCTCTTTCTCTGCTTGCCTCTCTGCCTACTTGTGATCTCCCTCTCTCTGTCAAATGAATAATAAAATCTTTAAAAAAAAAGAATATACTGAGTATGATATCACTCATATATCTTACCATCTAATTATGCTGGACCTTGGGTTTTTGTTTTTAAGATTTTATTTATTTATTTGACACAGACAGAGAGAGTGAGCATAAAGAGGGGAGCACAAGCAGGAAGAGAGGCAGTGGGAGAGGGAGAAACCGGCTCCCTGCTGAGGAGGGAGCCGGACTGGGATTGATCCCAGGACCCTGAGATCATGACCTGAGCTGAAGGCAGACGCTTAACCGACTAAACCACCCAGGTGCCCATTTTTGTTTTTGTTTTTTAACGTAATCTCTATGCCCAAAGTGGGTTTTGAACTCCCAAACCCGAGATCAAGAGTCACATGCTCTCTACTGACTGAGCCAGCCAGGTACCCTGATTATGTTGGAACTTAACATTCTGCTGTGCTAGTTCATATATTGAAGCAAATAAAATTACAAATCTGGTTGAATTTTTTTCTCTTCCCCATATACTGAGGTCATTTTCCCTTCTCAAATTCTCTCTTATCTAAAATGTCTTGTAACAGATTTGGGCTCAGTTATAGTTGAGTATATTTTATAGCTGATTTATGAATATTTATAACCTTTAAGTTATCATTTAGTGTGTATACTTAGTTATATGTAAAGGAGTGTCTTCCTTTCTTTTGGAAATACACAGCCTTTAAAAAATGTAGATACATAGTAAAAATGAGCTGTCTCTGAAGAATGACAGAATAGGAGTTCTTTACCTCCTTAGGCTATAGGAGGAGTTTCTTAATTTCTAGGCAAGTACATTTTTTGCCCTGGGAACAACAATTTGTTTTTCTGTACTGAAAAACATATTTTTCTTGAAACACATGCTTTCTTGGAAGCAGTATTGCAAATAACAAATTATAAATGTGCCCTTCCATGTAAAAAGTATGATTGTACATAAATCATGTCAGAAAAAAATTGCATCTTTTGAAATCAAAATAAATATAGTAGTTGATAAAGTGAAAGAAGAATACATAACTTGGGGCCCCTGGGTGGCTTGGTTGATTAAGCATCTGCCTTCAGTTTAGGTCATGATCTCAGGGTCCTGGGATTGAGCCTCCCCCCCCCCCCATCCTCCCATCAGGCTCCTTGATGTAGGGAGAGCCTACTTCTCCCTCTCCCTCTTTTGGCTCTGCTCCCCCTGCTTGTGCTGTCTCTCTCTTTCTGTCAAATAAATAAAATCTTAAAAAAAAAAGGAATACATAACTCATTCACTGTCAATACTTGAAGAAAGCTTAGTGCTCCAGATGAAATGCATTATTAGAATGAGGCAGAAATATTGCCTTATGGGAAACAGCAAGGTCAGAGCGGAAGCTTTTGTCATCCAGGAACTGGTCATTGGCAGGTCATTGGGCATTTCTTGCCAGCATCTCCAGTTATGTGGCAGTGTTTCCATACGGCCCAAATGCCTGAGACCATGAAGGGAGGGACAGACAAGAGCTTCATAGCTCAGAGTGGAATTCAGTTCTCATCAGTACCTGCTGGATAAGAATGCCTGGTTTGCTATTGCTGTGGAACGTGCGGTCAGCCGGCGCACATTAGCTCTCCCAAGCAACATCGGAGGCATTCGGATGTAGATGGATGTTGGTTCCAAGCTGATATTACAGGCCACTCTCAGTAAGGTTTGGCTGTTTTTCCAGAGCTGCTGTTTGGAGAAAGGAGTTAAAGGTAACAATTTGGAGAAAGGCTGCGGTATTGGAGGAAAGCTAAACTGTACTAGAATGACTCTACCACCGGCCTCCTCTCCCCTTGCCCCCACCCCGCACCCCTGATGCACACTCTGCCTAGTTAGGGTTAGATGCCCTCTTCCGGGCTTGCAAAGCCCCTGTGCCTATCCTTATCAGAGCACTTGCCACACCCAGTTGTACTTGCACTTTTGCTGTTTTTCTCCATGTTAAGAACACAAGCTCTGCAAGCCCAGAGTCTCACTCCCCGCGGTGTTTCTGATGTACCTCCAGCACTGCGCCCCGCTCACAGTACATGTGTGTGACCCACTGACTGCTCACTTCCTCCTGGGAACCCACCGCAGAGTGCCTGGTGGGCTGCTGCTTTCCTCCAGAATAGAGCTGAAGGTCTCTTCACTTTCTCTGGCCTCAGAGCTTATGGTGGGGCTCTGTATCACACCTCAGCTACAAAACTGGGATTGCCCGGGAGCAGCAGTCCAACGTAGAAAAAAAGTGAATCTATGTAGTAGGGTGTGGGCATGCGGATTTCATCTGATAAATTCACTCCAACATCCTAATTCCCTAAACCTTTGATTCTTCTTCTGCGCCACGCTGGGGATGTTCTGACATCCCAACTCCTTTGAACGTAAGGCAGAGTCTCACCAACAGACAAGGAAACGGATAGAGAGCTACTTCCAGCTTTATTTTTTTTTAAAGATTTTATTTATTTATTTGACAGACAGAAATCACAAGTAGGCAGAGAGGCAGGCAGAGAGAGAGAGGAGGAAGCAGGCTCCCTGCGGAGCAGAGAGCCCGATGCGGGGCTCGATCCCAGGACCCTGGGATCACGACCTGAGCCGAAGGCAGAGGCTTTAACCCACTGAGCCACCCAGGCGCCCCTACTTCCAGCTTTAAAACTAACATCCAATCCAGAGTATCTGCTAAATGCACCCATATAATTAAGTTTGGCTCAACTCAGTGTTAAGTTCCATCCTTTTTGGTTTAACGCTCTTGGGATCTACCCCCACACGTATTCTCCAGGTTTTTGGACGTATATATTTTCAAAACCTTGCAATTCTCTTGATGTATAAACTAGTGCTTCCTGAGTCATGCTTTCGACTTGTCCTCCTGGAACATATTGAGATCTGAGCTTAGTTCTGTGTTTTGAGGCTACCACGGGAGAGGATGAGTCTTATGGAGGATGGCTGTCCACTCCTGAGACAGTTTTCCTGTAAGGGAAGGCTTGTCTCTTCAAACACAAGGAGAAAAGCAGCTTTCTATTCATTAAGGGAGGCTCAGAGGGACTCTGGGTTTCTCATTTCTGTTTGGCTACAACCAGATGCCCCTATTCCATGTTTCAGGGGTCCACTCCTTCACAATCAGCATTCCAACTTTCACAGGAGAGCTTGATACGGCTGTGGATTTACCTGACATTATAATTTTGCAGTCTACGCTATTAAATTTGTGTTTGATTTACAGCAGTGTCAGCCCTGTGACAATTGGACATAAGGGTTACTTCTAGGGCTGCAGTAGAAGTTCTCTGGTTCTCTGACTGTGACTTGAACTGAGAGTTTAAAGACCTGAGCTTCTCATTTTCTTTCTGTAAATGCTCCAAGGTATTCATGGGAATCCACCCCATATCACAACCTGGATAGTAATTATTCCTGCCCTAATGGTCTAGTGAAGTAGTCATAACCATCACAGTCATCTACAGGGGATAATCTGACTCATCAGGATGCCACTGAGAGCCACCAATTTCTACCTTACTGTGTATGTCCCACTGGTGAAGGAGCTCAGCACTGCATTTGAATCCAAGGCATGATCAAACCATTTCTCCAATCCCATTTTTAAAAAAGATTTATTTATTTATTTGAGAGAGAGAGAGAGCAGGGGTAGGGGCAGAGGGAGAGTGGGAGAGAGAATCGCAAGCAGACTCCCCACTGAGCATGGAGCCAATGTGGGGCCCAATCCCACACCCTGAGATCAGACCTGAGCCAAAATGAAGAACTGGATGCCCAACCAACTGAGCCACGGAGGCTCCCCCCAACCCCATTTTTGAGGGTCAGTTTCCTGGGATTACTCTTGGCATGAATTTTTCTATCAGTTAAGACCTGGAGATAGAAACCACACAATGGAATATAATAGAATTGTTAATTAGATATGATATGATTAGGTATGTTAACTAGGTAACTAAAAGGTAAAAACGCTATCCTGTGGTATCAAGTAGGTGTCAGATGTGGGAAGAAGCTGCCATGAGGTCTAGGGCTGAAAGAACAGAGGGAAGTGGTTGGAGTCATTAAGATATAATAATTTATAGAGTTTGGGTTGGTTGGCCAGCTGGTGCTGATGTTCCTGAGCTCTGGAGAAAGACTGTACGCTTGGAGAAAGGGCTGTAAGTCCCTTCTTCCTCCCTCAACCTTGCAGGCTCCCTCTTCACAGAATGTAGCCTGCCGCCAGCTGGCAGAGTTCCAATGTGGTCTGCAGAGCTTGGCTCCAGCATGACAAAGCAGAGAAGGCTAGATTCAGAGCTAAGGGTCAGTAATGAAATAAGTAGGACATTTATCCCTCCATGCTAGCTTTAGCCCGATGGAACCTTCTGAGGGTTTCATGGTACTAGAAGAACCCAAGAGTTTTCCAGAATAGTTTTGTTTCTTTGGTTTCGTAGAGCAGGTCGTGATCTTCCCCTTCTCATGCACAGCTGGACTGGAGAGGTTTCAGCCTGGAACTAGGTAACTCATACCAACCAGGCTCACTCTGTCCTCTTATCCATATTCTCCACAAAGTTCCTAAGGAGGAGAAAAATCCAGCCAGGGCTTTCCTTGCAGGCTGGCCCTTTTATACTTTGCTTGCTCATCCTTAATCATAGTGTCCTAAAATAGCTCTCATTTTAATTGGATGTCATTTTTCAATTTTGAGATCACATCTTTGTCAAGGGCCTGAAGGGGTGAATATAAAGAGTGCATTAGTGAAGTAAGTGAATTAAACTGGAAAATATTGCCATCGAAGAGGCTTATAAAGGAATAACTGAGCTAAGAAAGGTCAGTGCAGTCCAGCAAAAACAATTTCAACCTTTAAAATGCTGGAGGATATCTTTGGTAAAAAAAAAAAAAATGAAGTATGGATTAATACACGAGGATGAAGCAGCAAGAGAAGGGGCTGTTTGACATAAATAGGTAAATTAGGTCTGTGTTTATGAAGGGAAAATGTAATTTGATCACATGTGGGTTTACAGAACAATAATGGTTCCTTCAGAGTGTTTCAGGAAGACCATTATGTATGCCTTGTGGTCCGTATTGTTTCATATTGGCTCTTTTAATGAATCTTGGTTTTTCTGTCAAGTTTTTATTATCATGAATGGATTCTTCTTTTATACTCTGTCCTATTTTTTATTTTCCCAGTCTTCCACCTCCTTCTCCTCTTCCCTTTTAGTCCAGATCTGATTCTTGTTTCTTCAGGAAACAAGTAGTGTTTCTACAGGATTCTCACTGGTTCTTATGTTTTTGCCTGTATTAAATTATTCTCCAAGAGAGACAACGGTTATTGTGGAGAAACC
>PISX010032732.1:0-17216 GCA_004024625.1 Mellivora capensis | reverse complement strand
AAATAGAGCTTCCCTATGACCCTGCAATTGCGCTACTGGGTATTTACCCCAAAGATACAGATGTGGTGAAAAGAAGGGCCATCTGTACCCCAATGTTTATAGCAGCAATAGCCACGGTCGCCAAACTGTGGAAAGAACCAAGATGCCCTTCCACGGACGAATGGATAAGGAAGATGTGGTCCATATACACTATGGAGTATTATGCCTTCATCAGAAAGGATGAATACCCGACTTTTGTAGCAACATGGATGGGACTGGAAGAGATTATGCTGAGTGAAATAAGTCAAGCAGAGAGAGTCAATTATCACATGGTTTCACTTATTTGCGGAGCATAACAAATAACACGGAGGACATGGGGAGATGGAGAGGAGAAGGGATTTGAGGGAAATTGGGGGGGAGATGAACCATGAGAGACTATGGACTCTGAAAAACAACCTGAGGGTTTTGAAGGGTTGGGGGGGTGGGAGGTTGGGGGATCCAGGAGGTGAGTATTATGGAGGGCATGCGAATTCTGTTATGCTGAAATGAAATAAAAAATAAATAAATAAAAGAAACAAAAAAAAAGAAAAAAATAATTGAAGAATGATTCGCTGAAATAAATGTGATGCTATTCAAAGGAAATAAATGTAAAAACCCTTACTTTGGTTTAAAATTGCACAACTGCACAGGTGCAGGATTGGGAAGATTGGAGGAACTAGCATTCTTTTTTTTTTTTTTTTTGCAAGACACACATTTTTTTTTTAATTTCTTTTCAGCGTAGCAGAATTCATTGTTTCTGCATCACACGCAGTGCTCCATGCAATGCGTTCTCTCCATAATACCCACCACCTGGATCCCCCAACCTCCCACCCTTGCTGTCCCTTCAAAACCCTCAGACTGTTTTTCAGAGTCCATGTAACCAGCATTTTACCATCACGTAAAATTTGGTGTCACTGTCTGAGCCAATTTGCAAAGTATACTCACAAAACCGTACTGCCTCCTGAGGAGTGAATGGGAGTGGATTAGGATAGAAGATCTGCTGTCAAAATACTTACTTCCAGCACATCAGTTACATGATCTTGGGCTGTCCTTCTCCTTTTTGAGCCCCAGTGTACTAATTAATCTATAGAATGGGAAGAATCTATTATACTATCTGGAATTTATTTCCTAATTCCCAAGTCCAAACATTAAGAGTTAAAAATGGCCCTGAGTTACTTCCAGAAGAAGGTAAAGCAGAAGTTGTCACCTGGATTCCATCTCAGCTGCACTAACAGCAGAACAAAGACTGGTAAGTTAAAATACAGGAAAGAAGAGAGATTCTTTTCTTTTTTTTTAAGACTTTATTTATTTATTTGACAGAGAGAGAGAGAGAGATCACAAGTAGGCAGAGTGGCAGGCAGAGGGGGAGAGGGAAGCAGGGTCCCTGTTGAGGAGAGATTCCCAATATGGGGCTCGATCCCAGGACCCTGAGATCATGACCTGAGCCAAAGGCAGAGGCTTAACGTACTGCCACCCAGGCACCCCTAGAGATTATTTCCTTTTATTTCTGCTAGCATTTAACAAATATTTCTTGACTGCTCAATACATGCTGGGCACATTGCAGACACTGTGAATAAAATGGTAAATGTCTTGGTCCATGTCATCAAAGGACTTCCCTTCTCATGGAAGAGGCAGGCATAGAACAGCTAAATATACAAATAGACAAAATGAACAAGATAACTGCAAGTTTTAATTGTTATGAAGGGCAAATGGCAGGCTGAGATAGAGAATAATAAAGGGATGTACTGCCTTAGACATTGGACAAGTGGTTAAGGCTATGGATTGCTAATCCACTGTCCTCTGCAGGCATGGGTTCGAATCCCATCCCCATCATTCAGTTTCCTGTTGGACTGGCTATGTGAAGTTTTAGTACTTTGTGAGAAAAATATTTCACCAGTAGATGTGAGGAAAGAAAAAGAACCATCTGACAAAAATATTCAAATGTCACGTAAGAGGATCTAAAGCTATACATATGTGTCTTGGAATTGGTACCCAAATCGCACTAGAGAACAAAATGTTTGTTTTGCCAAGTAATGAGCAATCTGAAAGAACAGGTCCTTCCTGTGTGGAGAGGTTCCAGTTAATCAGAGACTTGTAGGCTGAAACAGGCAGAAAGCATGCCTGGTGGAAGGAACAGCATGGCAGAGGCTCCCAGTAGCAAAGAGCCTGAGCTGGCCAGGGAGCTGAACATCCACACTGACGTCAGAGAGCATGGCAAGTGGGGTTAAGAAGACCCAACAGTGCCCATGGAAGGTGAGGAGTTTGGATTTTATTTTTAGGGCAGTGGAAAGACATTGGGAAGCTTTGAGTGGAGGGCAGTGTTAGGTGGGTGACAACTCAGGCAGAAACAGGATTTGGAGGAAGACAAAGTGGAAGCTTGTGGTAACTAACTCTGGAAACAACAGTGGCCTGGGAAGGGGTGGTAGCACTGGAAATTGGGAGGACAGATGGATTGCAGACATGTTTTGGAAAGGAAATTGAAAGGAAAGATCACATGGTTCAATCATGAACCCGCTAATGTCCAGAGCTCCCTATTTAAAGGATGGATAAGCTTTGGAGAATGTTGTTTGGTCAGAAGTATACAGAAGGGAGGTACTAAGAATTTGTGTACTGTCAGTCCCAAAAGTCTATATTCATTGCTTATTTAGGATAAATATCAAAATCATCTTATAATGTTGATGATAATGGAATCATATATTAAATCATCATATACAGATATTTGGGAATTAATTAATTAAGCACGATCTAATATGGCACTTCACAGATCTGCTAGAAAAAGAGCTAGAGAGGGAATAATTCAGTTGTAAGCTAAAACTGGGAAAAGATCTAGAACTTTCTGGGCACGCGAGGAGGG
Source organism: Mellivora capensis (assembly GCA_004024625.1). Classification (NCBI taxonomy): domain Eukaryota; kingdom Metazoa; phylum Chordata; class Mammalia; order Carnivora; family Mustelidae; genus Mellivora; species Mellivora capensis. The sequence continues at coordinate 14,344 of PISX010032732.1, read as the reverse complement.
GATGAATAAAGTGGAAATGGTGTTGTGCAAAAGGGCACTGGGTGGCTCTTGTTGCTGCTACCACTTCCCCCACACATCAAACCATTCATTGAGGACTCCCTCCATGTCAGGCACCATGCTTACCACCGCATAAGTTGTCTTATTTAATCCTTAATAACCCTGGGAAATCCATTGTATTCTTATTCTTATTTTTTAAAGATTTTATTTTAAAGTAATTGCCTATCCACGTGATATACCACACTAATAAAAGAAAGGGTAGGGGCACCTGGGTGGCTCAGTTGGTTAAGCATCAGCCTTTGGCTCAGGTCATGATCTCAGGGTTCTGGGATAAGTTCTGAGTCATGCTCCCTGCTCAGCAGGGAGTCTGCTTCTCCCTCTCCTTCTGCCCACTACTCATGCTGTCTCCCTCTCTCAAATAAATAAAGAAAATCTTTAAAAAACATGGTGCTGTGCAGAAATTTCACAACACCCTCCAGAACTTCAAGACACCCACTCTGGTAAGCTCAGATCCTATCTTTTCTCTTAGGTGTTTGGATTTCTTTTGTCAGAGCAGATTTTTTTCAGCACCTGAGTTCTTCCTTGTTAATAAATATTGCTTCTCAAGCAATCTTCGGAGATTGTCAAGTTCTGGAAGTAGAAAAATATTACTTATTTTCAAGACTTCTGTGAAAATTCACTTAGAATTAGGGTTTAAACCAGTGGGCCATGACTCAGGCTTCACATTAGAATCACCTGGAGACCTTCTCCTTCCTTCTTCTCCTTCTCCTTCTTCTTCTTCACCTGGGGATCTTCTAAGAAAAAAAAAAAATGCCCAGGCAGCATTCTGGGGGGAAAAAATGAACCGGACTTTTTAGTATCTTTAAAGCCTTCCCCAGGTGGTTCTAATGCAGTCAAGCTTGAGAAAATTGCTGCATACTTTTTGAACTGTCTCACTCTGTTGTTTCATTTTGAGATCTTTCTCTTTTCCACATCGCATGAATTTGCTTGGAAAATATACATATACATTAAAGGCAAGAGAAGTTTCAGAAAATGAAGGAAGGCGTAAAAGGAAAGGCCCAGTCCTTCTTTTCTACTGGCCATGGAAAGAGAGGTGGGGTTATTGCCCGCCAATGTCTGCAATTTTCTCTCTCCTGATGAACTCAGAGTCACCAGCCTCTGGCCAGACAAGGGTGGTGGTGGGGGGGGCGGGGAGGGTCAGGTACAGATGCCCTATTCACTATACTTTGATGGCTCTACTTTGCATTTTTAGTTCAGCCTTTATTTATCGTCTTAAAATTTTCCATTCTGCATTTTAGTCAACAGAGTCTCAAACTTCAACTCTTCTTAGATGAGGATGGTGATGAGGAAGAAAAATACCTACCTGAGCTCTGCAAACATTTTGAGCAAACCCACACACAGGGCAAGTATAGTCTAGGATGCATAGCTAAGCCCTTTGTCAGTCCGAGGCCTCTCTCCAACTGCACACTGCTTGGCTGGCGATCAAAATGGCTTCATCTTATTAGAAATCCCCAAGGCTTACAGAGTCAAAACTTGGACGTTTTCTGTACACATTAACAGAACTTATTCCACAGGCTCATAATAAATCTTTATAACCACATATGGCCGAGTTATAAATATCAGCTGGGAAGAGCAGTAAAATCACAGCATACAAAAAGGTGTCTGCCCGGCTTGGAAGCACTTTATACTTTATTAATTTACTTATTTTATCGGACTGCAACATTTCAGATGCTGGGGTGAAGTTAAATCACTAGCAATGTGAAGTGGAGAAACTAATAAAACACAAAAATCATGCCAAGAAAAACAATGCAACAATTAGTTCACTTAGAACTTTCATGGCGGGGTTGGGGAGGGGGCACGGTTCTTAAGGCAAAAACAAAGAAAGTGAAATACAGGGAATTCACTATGGATTATTTAGTCCTGCCGAGCAGGTGGAGGGAAGTTCTTTCTATTTGTTGTGGTTCTGATACCTCCCTCCTGAAGTAAACAAAAGATTGAACTGGGTGTTTATCCACCTGGAAATATAGCACATGTAATCATGTAATAAAGAAAGAAAAAATAAAAGCATGGATGGGCCACAAGTGTCTCTCCGACACCAGAGCTTGAGGCAGCCTAGGGGCCACCTTTCTGATTTCTGAAGCCCGTGTCATGGGCAAGGGTGGCAGGCGGTAGAGAGAATATCCAGTCTCTTCGATGTGTCGCTTTACACAGGAAAGTGAAAAACTGGGCAATGCAGCCCCAGATTTACACAGGCAGTTCTAAACTCAGAAGTTCCGTTTCAGTTTTAAGGTATTCTTTTGAAACACTGTTACTGCTAAAATCACAGGGACAACTGTGACACTCTTTTCCCAGGGAAAATGATACTTGTATTTTGTGTCAGCCTCTTTCTCCTCCAGGAACTCCTCCACCACCTTTCCAAAACCACAATGTAGGGGCGCCTGGGTGGCTCAGTGGGTTAAAGCCTCTGCCTTTGGCTCAGGTCATGATCCCAGGGTCCTGGGATCGAGCCCTGCATTGGGCTCTCTGCTCAACAGGGAGCCTGCTTCCTCCTCTCTCTCTGCCTGCCTCTCTGCCTACTTGTGATCTCTGTCTGTCAAATAAATAAATAAAATCTTAAAAAAAAAAACACCGTGTAAAGTGTCACCTTGACATAGATATATTTTATGTCAGGAAGCTTTTTGAGACCGAGGAAGGAAAAAAATTCTCAAACCTAAAGAGGTAGAAACTTCAATCAAACTGGTGATGATTCAGAATCACTGTTTACTTTCTAACATTCTTTTGCTAGACAAATAGAAATACTTCGGACATTTCCTATATTTGACTTTTTTCAAGATTACAAAGTCGTTCTAATGAACTTTCCTTTGGCGTTTCAAACTTTCGCTTCAAGACATACAGCACGGTGCATGGTTGGTGCGTTTGCAGCAAGAATGCAGACATGGACTCTGGGGCATAGGAAAAGTATTTGGGAATCAAACCTGCAGAACTTGGTTACAGAAATTGCATTAACCCTAGATTAAGTGCATATAGGAGATATGCCATATCTTTTTGTTGTTGTTGTTTACATTGAAAAATTCATTTATTAATGAAATCAAAATAGGATAAAATTTAAAAGTATTTTTCATGTAGTTTGTGTGAGTCTCCCAAAATTTTGTTGTCCATAAAGTGAGTCCAGAACCACCAAAAAAGAAATACAAATATAATATATATTCAATTTAACATATCTTGGTAGCTGCATAAATATTTACATTATTTTTAAAATCTAGAAGGAAATGCATTCTCAAAAATGTAAACTACAGAAAATTTTAAAGGGATTAAGGAAATGGTTGCTTTGTTTGCTTTTCTCAAATGAAAAGAATTTTCTTTGTGCTTTCAGGATATTATAGTATTTTAAAATTGTATTTCACCAGATAGTTAAAAGCTAATGAATATTTATGATAAGCTATGGCATATTTTTTTTTAAAGATTTTATTTATTTGCCAGAGAGAGCGAGTGCACAAGCATTGGGAGAAGTAGGCAGGTGGAGAGGAAAAGCAGGCTCCTCAATGAACAGAGAGACCAATGTGAGGCTCAATCCCAGGACCCTGGGGTCATGATCTGAGCCGAAGGCAGATGTTTAACCAACTGAGCCATCCAGGTGCCCCTATGGCATACTGTTTAGGGGTAAAATCTATTTTTACCAGGGTTGGTTACATACTAGTGTACTGCCTACTTGCTACATAGAAAAGAGGGACTCTCAGTGCTGGAATAGAGGGTTGAAGACAGCATCATTTACATTAGAATTTAATTATCCAAATACTATCCCAAGAGTCCTTTTTTTTTGTCGTGGTAGTTCTGTCACTATGATATTCCACCCAAAAAAGGTCCCATTTTGTTCATATGGGCCCAGCTTAAATTTCAGGAAACAAAAGAGAGTAATAAAGAAAGCAAAATACACCACCATATATTATTTCTAATTATGGCTCATAAGTATTGAAACAAACCATGCATTTAAAAAACATTATGCCTAAACTTTGAGATCGACTCCCACAATTATTAAGTAAATATAAATTATTATGGGACAGTTATGAAAGATACCCTCACTGTCTTTGAATCACCTACACTTGTGGGCACTTGCTACATGGCTCACCTCTTCTTCAGAGGGCCCTCCATAGTGGATTAGCCAAGCATCAAGCATTTCCCAGTTTTTCCATGTAAAATTTGCAGAAACCACAGCTATTCTAATAATTCATATTATAAATTGCATACATGCTGTATATATGTTGTCGAAATGTCATCATGGGCACTCAATCTTCAAGTTCTATCATTACTTTTTTTTTAAAGGATTTTATTTATTTATTTGACAAAGATATAGAGATCACAAGCAGGCAGAGAAGCAGGCAAGGGTGAGGGGGTAGAAGCAGGCTTCCTGCTGAGCAGAGAGCCTGATGGGGACTCAATCCCAAGACCCTGAGACCATGACCTGAGCCGAAGGCAGAGGCTTAACCCACTGAGCCACCCAGGCACCCCTCTATCATTACTTTATAAATAACCTACTGTGCTTTCAACTGGTCAGTTTTCTTAGAAATGAAATACCTACTGTACACAAGTTCATCACACTTCAGGCCAGTCCCCACCACTTTTATTCCTGACTTGGAATTTCCTGGATGGGACTGTTTTAAGACAGGCTCTAAGAACTGTAATAACATAGGGGAGTTTTTATGTAACATTAGTTGACTTTTTCCTCATTATAGTAGGTAAGACAAAATTAAACACAAGCCTTTGCTAACAAGATTCTATTTCCTGGACCTTAAAGTTCATGACATTTAGCTCTCTGGAAATCTCTTCCAACAGGTCAGGGCATAAACAGTATTCAGAGATTTCAGACGAAGGCATTTCCTTCAAAGTCATGGCCAGGTGAATCTTTGACTTCCATGTAGGCTTCAAATAGCAGCCCCGTAACAAGACCTTTTGGCAATTCTTTCTCAAATAAGAATCCACTTACTGCCAAAGAAAGCACCTATGTTGGATGGGTGCAAAGTTCTGTTAAGGAAAGACAACACGTGTATCCTGCAGGAGAAGGTACACAGAGTCTTCATAGGGCAGGAGAATACACCAATCTGTACATTTTGCTGTAACCTGTGAATTAGTTTTGTGGATTTCACCTTTTTGGGCTCCAGAGAAATAAAACCTAAGGGTACAGTACCAGGGCCTCCATGAAGGACCCAGAAATACCTGTTGGCTGACTGAATTAGGGCAAAACTTAGAACATGATTTCAATCCAAATTCCAAATTAACTGGAGGGCAGTTCTGTGAATTCAGATATTGGAACAGCTGGTTTTATAGACAATCTGAGACCAGGTTCTTGCCCTCAGTGTCAGGTAATTTTGGAGGGGTGGGGGTGGGAGGGAGGGCAAGGAATGTTTATATTAAATTCTATTCCTCTCCGAATAAGTACTCGCCCCCCAACCCCCATCGGTTGGAGAGAGACTCCTGAAGGTAGCCCTGGTGTAAACATGTGCACTAAAATAAGCAGGGCTTTCAGCACCCATTTGCAGGAGCTGATTCAATCCCAAATACACTTTTTTCTCTCTGTCCAAAACCTTCCATGGGGGGGTGTGTGAGAAAAATCAAAGGAAGAATGGGAATTAACATGCACGTTACAGGACAGAGGAGCCTTGTGGTGGAGGGGTCCTGGGAGAGACTTCGGACACCAAAGATTTGCAGGAGCTCCCTCCTATTTGGAATTATAGCTCCAGAGTCTACACCAAGGGGCCGGATCCATAGAAGGCACTTAATAAACATATAATGAATTGAAATGAATTGATGAAGAACCAAGGAAATATTTACATCAATTGATTAATTCATCTACCCATTCCCTTAAAAATATTTAGCGGATCCTAAAACATAGGTGATGTAGAGAACGTACAGGAAAGATGCAGTCCTTGACAGCCATGACATTCTCTTGAGGTGAGGGGTGAGTGAGAAGTGATCAAATATGACCCATGTCACTCTGCACCCAGAGCCGTTTAGAGACTCCCCACAGGTAGTGATGTGAGCAGAGCCATGAGGGGCTCCTACAAGTCTCCTGAAGGTCTGCAGATACTCTGGAGTTACCAGTGAATGAGATTGCTGTGACAAAGCAGAATTCTGGTCCCCATGCTTGTGCTGCTGTGCCTTGCTGGGCTGGAATGGACCCTGCCCTTCTACACCACCCCTCCTCCAAGGACCAAATCAGATGCCACCTTGAGGAGACATCCCCTCTGAACACTCATGTACACAGAGGGACCAGGGCACCTGAAAGGTTAACAAAATGATAGTTCTCGGACTTGGTTGCTCACCGTGGCTATCTGCAAACTCAAATCCCTGAAATTGTGATTTCATTGTTTTGGGGTATGGCCTGGGTCTGGGGATTTTTAAAAGCACCCTCCCCCATAACCCAGGAGAGAATGAGAATATTACCCAAGAAGACATCTATTTTCAGCTGTGACAAAGTTAAGGATTGTTTATTCTCCTCTCCCTTTTAATTTCCCTGCTTTTTCCATGGAAAGCAAAAAGGCTTATACTTTCACTTTTGCAGGCATGCTGAACAGATTTATAAAGGGTAAAAGCACTTGGAATACTCTATGTATTGAGGAGAACATTCTGCCTGAATAATCTTCTGTTCAATCTTTCATCTTCCCAGATCGAACGCTGGGCCTCTATTCTCCCGGGACTGGGGTAATAAACAGCTCTTCTGACTGCTCTTTAAATCATATATAAAAGAGGACACAAATGTAAGTGACGAGGTGGCCGAGTGGTTAAGGCGATGGACTGCTAATCCATTGTGCTCTGCACGCGTGGGTTCAAATCCCATCCTCGTCGTTCAGTTTCTCTGTTGGACTGGCTGTGTGAGGTTTTAGTGTTTTGTGAGAAAAATATTTCACCAGGGGACATAAGAAAAGAAAAAGAATTTGCATGACAAGAAGATCCAGGTGTCACATAAGACGATCTAAAAATATACATCTGCGCCTTGGAATTGGTACCCAAATCACACTAGAGAACAAAATGTTTGTTTTGCCAATTAATGAGCAATCTGCAAGAACAGCTCTTCCCTGACGGTGTTCAAGAGGCATGGAAACTCCAGCCAGACTTCTGGGTTGGCCAAACCTGGCCTGGCTGCCTGCCACAGCGGTGTGTCAGCTGAAGTCAGAGAGACTGGCTGCCAGTGACACCCCCGTACAAACAAAATAACACTGATCTCTTCAATGGCAGTTATGTTTGGAAACGCCCTGCCTGTTTAGGCTGCCAAGCCTACGGACACGGCTCTGCCGATCGTGCGTACGGGAGGAAGGGCCACCTCGTGGAACACAGGTGCTGTCTGGCCTCTGTGCCTGACTGGGGCCCAAACGAGGTGCCCCTGTGTGTTCACGGCTGATAGGACGTGTGTTCTACAATCTGGAAGCCCCCAGAACCCGTGCTGAAAGATCCTGTCCTGAGTCATGTCAACTCCGCACCTACTTCCCTTACAGGATCTGGGGCACAATTCCATGACCACCTACTGACTTTGAGGTTTGTCAGCCACACAGCAGGATAAAAAAAGGCACTCGAGGCATGAATTAGCATGCTGTGAAAAGAAAGTCAGGAAAAAGCATTCAGGGTGTGAGGAGGTAGGAAAACATGTTCTGCAGGGAAAGGGATGTTGATACACGGAGAGACAAGTACTGGGCAAATCGGCATTCCTCTCTCTTTTTCTGAACAGTTACTCCTACTTTCCCTGCATCTCTCACTGCTTACAGAATCCCACAGCCCTCTCTCATTGCACTCTGGCTGCGTCAGGTGGGATGAAGAGAACTTACAGCAGTAAGTCGTGTTTTCAAATACGAACATTACTGTAAAAAAATTCAGTAAAGTGTTTCGCATCCTGTTGGTGTTCAAATCTGTCTCACCTGCAGCTCCACACGCTGCCAGCAATGCTGTCTTCTCCCTAGTGCAGGAGAAGGGAAAATTCTACACAGTCTCTGTCCAGAAATTTTTCCTTGGGTCAAGCTCTTGTAATATCCAGTTGACACATTCTTCTGCTGATGTCCTCCTGAGCTGTGAAGGTCTCTGCTCTGTCCCACTGGCTTCCTAACCACCCACCTGCCACCACTACTCCTGAATGTGATGCTGGGGAAAGGGGCCTTCTCCTCCCCACCCATACTACACCCACCTACACCTGAACATTTAAATGACACCCTTACAAAGGAAAATGGGATGGATTTTGTATAACTTAAACCAGGGACACAAGCATGTGAAATGGCTTGTTCATGCATGCCATAAAACAACACACAAAAATCTGCTTTGCAGGAAGTGGAAAAGCTGAACAATTTTGAGATTTGTATTTACATCAGCACATTATTTATTTTTTCTTATTAAAACAATAAGATAATACACATCAGATTTTGAAAGTACAAAAATTAGTGAAAAAGAAATAGAAAGTGGCCTCCTGGGTGGCTCAGTTGGTTAAGTGTCTGCCTTCAGCTCCTTTTATGATCTGGATCAAACTCCATGTCAGGCTCTCTGCTCAGCAGGGAAGCTGGTTCTCCCTCTGCTGCTGCTCCCCTTGCTTGTGCACGTTCTCTCTCTCTGTCAAATAAATATATAAAATCTTTAAAAAAAAAAAAAGAAATAGCTACCAATCATGCTTCCTTTCTGATAATTACTATGATTTTTAAAAAAATAAGGGGACCTGGGTGGCTCAGTGGGTTAAACCTCTGCCTTCAGCTCAGGTCATGATCTCAGGGTCCTAGGATCGAGCCCCACCTTGGGGGGGTCCTCTGCTCAGCAGGGAGTCTGCTTCCCCCACTCTCTTTTCCTGCCTCTCTACCTACTTGTGATCTCTCTCTCTGTGTCAAATAAATAAATAAAATCTTTAAAAAATAAATAAATAAAATAAAAACATATTTATACTTATGTATGAATAACCAAAATTTATAGTCATATTTGATATGCAATTTTGAATCTTTAGTTTTTTGAAGTTTTTGAATCTTTGAAGTTTTAGTTTTAAACTTCTTCTCCTTTTCCAATTACAAATATGGATTATTTTTAGTGTGCAAAAGTAAAGTACTGCAGAAATTTAAAAAAGAACATAAAAGTAAGACTTTCTACAACAGGTGCTGGCAAGGATATGGACAACTGGGAAACTTTCTGCACTGTTGGTGACAATGCAAACTGGTGTAGCACTCTGGAAAACAGGTATAGAAGTTTCTCAAAAAGTTAAAAATAGAACTACCCTGTAATGCAGCAATTGCACTACTGGGTATTTACCCAAAGAACATAAAAATATTAATTCAAAGAGATGCATGCACCCCTATGTTTATAACAGTATTATCTATAATAGTCAAGTTTGGAAACAGTCTAAGTGTCCACTGACAGATGGATGGACAAAGGAGATAAAGAAGATTAAGACAATGGGATATTACTCAGCCATAAAAACAGAATGAAATCTTGCTATTTGCAACAACATGGCTGCAACTAAAAAGTATTATGCAAAGTGAAATAAGTCATTCAGAGAAAGACAAATACCACATGATTTCACACGTATATGGAATTTAAGAAACAAAACAAATGAGCAGAGGGACAAAAAAGAGAGACAAACCAGGAAACAGACTGAAAAAACAAACTGATGGTCATTAGAAGGAAGGTGGGTGAGGAATGAGATAAACAGCTGATGGAGACTAAGGAATGCACCTGTGGTGAACTCTAGGCATTGTATGTGGGTGTTGAATTACAAAATTGTGCATATGAAACCATTACCCTTGATGTTAACTAACTGGAATTTAAATAAAATTTAAAAAAAAAAAAGATTTTCTGGTAATTCCCACCCCCTCCCATCACCATCTTTGACCCTTTAGTGTATAATCTGACAATTATTTTTCTCTTTTCCGGATGTACAAATACTCAAACTTTTGTCCTGAGAGCTTCCCATGTCATTACATGTTCTTTGAAAACACCATGCTAATGGCGACTTACGTATCATAGAAATGCACCAGAATTAGTCTTTTTTCCTATTGAATTTGTTTCTCCAGTTAGACTATTTAGCAACTTTTACCAAGTTTGTTGCTGTGCAGACCCTCTCATCTTTGGCCTCATTGCTGGTGGCTTCCCTTAGAGTAAAGTCTTTGAACAAGAATAGGGAATCACAGGACAAGAACTTTCAATCAGCTAGATACATATTATTAGGCTATATGGGCACTTTCTACATTCAGTATGTATATTTGATTATAATTTTAACCAGTTTAAGATATTTGGTTTAGATATCTTTGACATTTTGAATCACTAGATCTTATTAGTTTTCCCTTCAGATTTCTTTCATAGAAAGCATTTCTCCAATATGAGAGCAGCTAGACTCTCACATATTTTTCTGTGTTGGAGATTCGTTTTTTCCCATTTCTTTTTTTTTTAAGATTTTTTTATTTATTTCGCACACAGAGAGAGATCACAAGTAGGCAGAGAGGCAGGCAGAGAGAGAGGGGGAAGCAGGCTCCCTGCTGAGCAGAGATTCGGGGCTTGATCCCAAGACCCCAGGATCATGACCCGAGCTGAAGGCAGAGGTTTAACCCACTGAGCCACCCAGGTGCCCCACGTTTTTTCCCATTTCGCTCCTTAATCCAGTTAGACTTTGTTTTAGTATGTCACATAATGTGAGAATGTTTTGTTTTCTTTTTCTAAAATAAACAAGTAATTGCTCAGCACCTCTTAAAGATATTCTTTGCTGGGGTGGGGGGTGGTTCTTTTAACAGTGAATCCAGGCTACTCATTTCTGGTCCATTGACTCATTGTTGATTAGGCACTGATGCCACCTGGCTTGACTTTTTGTAGCTCAAAGCATGGCAACTTTTGTAGCTCAAAGCATGGCAGATGGGTACTGAATTAGAGGGTGCTATACAACATTAACCGTGTGCCTTTGTGAAGTGGTACACAAACTCCCTGGCTCCTGTTGGAAGGGAGTACTTGTGGTCCCTCCGCATAAGATTGTTGGGGGAAGGAAAATGTGGCAGTTCAGGAAAGTCATGGCATGGTATGTATCACAGATGGGTTACACATGGTAGCTACTGTTATGTGTTGCATTTTGTATCTGCTAAGAGGAGCCACACCCAGTGTTGTTTATTTGTTTGTTTCTTTTTTTAAGTCCTGACTATTCTGGTTTCATTATATTTTTCAGAAAAATTTATCTAACATATTCAAAAGAAATTCCATCAAGATTTTAAGGGAAGTTATTCATCTGATGCACTCATTTGGGAAAAACTGACATTGTGCCATAATCTACTCATCCTCTGTCTTACACTATGTTTTCCAATCACTAAGATTTTATGATCTTCAGGCAAATTTTGGGGTGGTGTCTCTGTTTTACTTTTGCACATTTATTCTTAAAGCCATTCTTTTGTGGGTTTTTTTGGGGGGGTGTATTTTTGCTCATGTGATTCATATAGTTTCTTATCCTTTTTGAATAAATGATTGCTTATATTTGGAAAGCTATTTAGTTTTGGTGTATTTGCTTTGTATCTAGCAACATCACCTTATTTGGGTATTCTAAAACTGTAACTAATTTTTCAGGCTTTCTAAAAATTCAGTTATATCATCTGTCAATAATAACTATGCCATCCCTTCTCTTCAGTTAATGCCTCTCCTCTGTTATATACCCTGGAGAATCTGCTACAACACCCAGAACAACATTGCAAACTGTAGTGTCAGAAGTCATTCTGCAGAGCAGAGTAGCCCTTTCTTTACTTCTCTCTCTGCCTTGATGATGAGCAATCTTCCATCCACTCTTCTCTGTACCTCAGTTTCTACATTGGTTTAAGCGTTTAACTAAGAGGTAACTCATGGCAGGGTGCTGACCAGTCCTTTCTGTCATTCATTTCTGCTTCTGCCTATACTTGCTCTCCTTCCTTCTCTCTTTCCTCATTTGACATTTTCCTTCCATCCGGACTTCTTCCCTCTTTTTTACAGCTAGTCCCTCAGATGGCCATTATTCCTGGGGCCAGGTTTTTACCATCTCTCTGAAACTGTTCATTTTTTTCCTTTCTCACCAGAGGACAGGTGTGACCTGTCCACACTGTTGGGCTGGAAGCCTTCTCTTAAGATTCAGTTCCAAGCTGGGGGTTGAGAGAAAGAACTGAAATCCCTTTGTAGTTTGATAAATTCAGACTTGTGGCATCTTGCAAAGATCTTCAATGCAGGAGAATCTGGGACAACATGGTTAGGCTTTGGATTCAGTGAGTTGAGGGAACTTCAAATAGAAGCTGTGATGAATTAGCAGGGGATTTTCAGTTATGATGCTGTCACATATTAATATTCTAGATTCCTGACCACAGACTATAATCACTGTATTATTTTAAAATGTTTGACCTTTCTAATAATTTCTCTCCAAAAAAGAAGATAAATAATAATTGGAGCATTTTTGTCTTGGTCTGTGTCCACATATGGCCATCCTCATGGTTCATCTTTGTGAGTCTCATCTCATGAGAAACAAGAGTTGCATAGAAATCAGCTGTAATATTAACTCAACCCTGATCTTGTTTTGTTTCAGTTTAGCAATTCCTCAATGGTGCATCAGTCCATCAATCCAGAATATGAGAAAGAGGGATGACAGCAGATTGGATGAAGCTGAGAGAAGGATATAATAATATCCTTAATGCCAAGTTCTATGTTTCAGCCTTAAAGTATTCTCCGATAAAAAGACTCAAAGTTGCAATAATTCCTCCTGGTGACTTGCTTTAAAGTGGGTGGGGGGAGGGTTGGTGAGTGGCAGGTGTTGAGACTGGGAGGGAGAAGGACCTGTACAAGGTTCCTTTGGGATCAAATCAAATCCCAAAGGCAGCCTGCAGTGGTGGTTAAGAAGTCATAGGAGCTACTCCCTGGCTCCCACCACTTACTGATTGTGTGTCCACAGGCAATTTGCTTTTCTTCTCTTTGCCATAGTTTCCACATTTGTGAAATTGGAATAATAATAGGATACATAGGGTTATTATAAGGATTTCAATGAGTTACTATTACATGCCAAGGACAGTGCCTGACTCAGGGTAAATGTTATATGTGTCTGTTATAATTTCCAGTGAGGCTGTTGGATGCTGTAGAGAGTTAGTGGGCTGGGCAGAGGTTCGGATGGTCCATTTTGTTCAGGTAATGGTGAGGGTGCAACAGAGAAGGACCAAGAGTCTAGGCAGTTGCAGAAGTTTCCAGGCCAGGCATTAGGTCATCAGCACACAGTTCTGTGAGGTGATGTCAGATACAGATTTACCCACATGGGGAAAGGGGTTTTAAGTGCTGAGGAGACCTGTCCAAGGCCCAGATGAACAAGCAGTCAGGTGAAGGCATGGTACAGGGCATGGTGACAAAATTCTGTGTGGCCAGGAGAATACTGAATGTGTCTCCATTGCACCCCAGCTGGGCTGGGAGGTCTGCTTCCAACACAAACAGAAACGATCCTGCTGCCAGTAACATTGCTGTTTCACAGCAAGAAGAAATGAGCAAACAGAAGGTAGGAAAGAGATGAGAGGAGAAATACCACAAGAAAACACTTCTTTTGACTGTGTTCTCTGATTATAGGAGTCCAAAAGAAATACCTGTGGAAGGGGAGAATTCCACTAAATATAGAAGTACATGATTTGTACGGAATGAGTTCCATGAAAAATAAATTTCCCTTCACTGACTAAAAATGTATTATATTTATTCAACAATCATTTCAACAATGAAGTAAAATATGACCCATTACAATGTTTATCTCCATTTTTTATTACAATTTTTGAGATGGCAAATCCACCACAACTAGGCTATTCATTGAAATTTTGCTAACTTGACAACAATCAAAACACTGAATAATCCAATTTAAAAATGGTCCAAGAAGCTGAATAGACACTTCTACAAAGAAGATATTCAAATGGCCAATTAACACTTAAAATGATGCTCAGCATCACTAATCATAAGGGAAATGCAAATCAAAAGTTTGATAACACTTCACAGATATTAAGATGGCTATTACAAAAGAAAACAAAAATCAAAATCAAAATAGCAAGTAGTAGCAAGGACATGCAGAAATTGGAGCCCTGGTGCATACTTTGGGGAATGTAAAATGAGGCATCTGCTATGGAAAACAGTATGGTGGTTCCTAAAAAAAATTAAATGAAGATTTGCCATATGATCCAGCAACTCCACTTCTTGGGATAACCCCAAAAAATTGAAAGCAGGGACTTCAAGAGGTATTTGTATACCAATGTTTATGACAACGTTATTCACAACTGTTAAAAGGTAGAAGGAATGAGAATGTCCATTGGCCGATAAATGGATGAACAAAATGTGGTATTGTATACAATGGATAATTCAGCTTTTTTTAAGAAAAGAAGTTTTG
>PISX010032731.1:0-15854 GCA_004024625.1 Mellivora capensis | reverse complement strand
CTGAGGACCCAACTGTGAACACTGAAGCTGACTCTTGTCCTAGTACCACCCTACTGAACAGGATCCCATCGGCCATTCCATCTACCCAAAGAACAGATAGGTCTTTGCCTGCCAGAACCACTAATAATAAGTCTGCCAACCACAGATTCCACTGTGGGCCCCAAAACAGCCGTATGATCTGGCTCCAGCCCAGGAAAACTGTGATTCCAGAGGTGACACCATCTACTTGGGGGTGCAACAGTAGAAGGGATATACCTGCTATATACCTATACTATATACAGAGTAATCAAGGTATTGTGGCGTTGGGGTGCGTGGGCGTCTCAGGCAGCTGAGTGTCTGCCTTTGGCTCAGGTCATGATCTCAGGGTCCTAGGATCAAGCCCCGTGTTGGGCTCCTTGCTCAGTGGGGAGTCTTCTTGCTCCTCTGCCCCTCAGCTGCTTGAGCTCTCACTCTCTCAAATAAATAAAATTTTTAAATCTTTTTAAAAAAGACAATGTGGCAGTGGCAAAGAATAGAGTCCAGAAATAGGCCCACATCAGTATAGTCAACTAACCCTTGACAAAGGAGATAAAGCAACACAATGGAGCAAAGATAGTCTTTTCAACAAATAGTGCAGAAACAACTGGACATCCACATGCAAAACATGAATCTAGACAGAACTTATTCCCTTCACAAAACTTAACTCAGAATCGGTCACAGACTAAAACGTAGAACACAAAATTATGAAACTTCTACAGGATAACATAGAAGAAAACTAGCTGACCTTGGGCATGGCAATGACTTTCGGATACAACACCAAAGGCACAATCCATGAAATAAGGAATTGATAAGCTAGACCTCACTAAAATTAAAATTTTCTGCTGAGAAGAAGACACTGTCAACAGAAAATGACAAGCTGGGGGACCTGGGTGGTTCAGTGGGTTAAGCCTCTGCCTTTGGCTCAGGTCATGATCTCAGGGTCCTGGGATCGAGCCCCACATCGAGCTCTCTGCTCAGTAGGGAGCCTGCTTCCTCCTCTCTCTCTGCCTGCTTCTCTGCCTACTTGTGATCTCTCTCTGTCAAATAAATAAATAAAAATCTTGAAAAAAAAGGAAATGACAAGCTAGAGACTGGGGAGAAAATATTTTCACAAGACATATCTGATAAAGAATGTTATCTAAAATATACCAAGGGGATGCCTGGGTGGCTCAGCCGGTTAAGCGGCTGCCTTCGGCTCAGGTCATGATCCCAGCGTCCTGGGATCGAGTCCCACATCAGGCTCCTTGCTCGGCAGGGAGCCTGCCTCTGCCTCCCTCTCTGCCTGCCTGTGCTCGCTCTCTTGTGCTCTCTCTCTCTCTCTCTCATGACAAATAAATAAATAAATAAAATCTTTAAAAAAAATAAAATAAAATAAAATATACCAAGAACTCTTAAAACTCAATAAGAAAGCACATAACCCAATTTAAAAAGGGACCAATGACTGTAACAGGTGCATCACTGAAAAAGATATGCAAATGGCAAATAAGTACATGAAAACCTGCATCACATCATATATCATCATATATCACCAGGGAAATGCAAATTTAAACCATGAGATACCACCAGCCATATCCCTATTAAATGACTAAAACCTGGAACACTGATTACAGCAAATACTGACAAGGATGTGGAACCACAAGAATTCTCTTTCATTGCTGGTGGGAATGCAAAATGGCCCAGCCACTTTGGAAGACAGTTTGGCAGTTTCTTACAAAACTAGACATACATTTACCATTTGATCCAGCAATTCTGCTCCTTGGTATTTACCCAAAGGAGCTGAAAACTTATGTCTGCATAAAAACCTACACACAGATGTTTAAGTAGCTTTATTCATAACTGCCAAAACTTGGAAGCAACCAAGACGTCCTTGAGTAGGTGAGTGGATAAACAATCTCTGGTCCGTCCAGACAATGCACTATTATTAAGCAATAAAAAGAAATAAGCTTATCAAGCCATGAAAAGGCAAGGTATCTTAAGTGCATATTACTATGTGAAAAAGCTACACACTGTGGGATTCCAAATATATGACATTCTGGAAAAGGTAAAACTGAGACCATAAAAATATTAGTGGCTGCAACAGGTTGCAACCTTCAATCTTTGAAGATTGTCAGGGTAGGATAGTCAATCTACTCTGTGTGATATTCTAATGGTAGATGTCATTTCATTATCAATCTGTCCAAACCCACATTACCACAATACCACAAGCAAAACCTAATGTCAACTGTGGACTCTGGGGGATAACGATATGCCATTGTAGACCATTCAATTGTAATAAACGTACCACTCCAGTGAGGATGTTGATAATGGGAGAGGCAACGCATGGGTGGGGACAGAGGGTAAATAGGAAATGTCCATACCTTCTGCTTCATTTTGCTGTGAACCTAAAACTCTTCTAAAAAATAAAATCTCAGCAGTGTCTGGGCGGCTCAGTGGGTTAAGCATCTGCCTTTGGCTCAGATCATGATCCCAGGGTCCTGGAATTGAGCCCTGTGTCGGGCTCCTTGCTCAGTGGGGCTCTGCTTCTCCCCCTTCCTCTGTGTGTGCTCTCTGTCACTATCTCTGTCTCTCTCTTTCAAATAAATAAAATCTTTAAAAAAGATAAAAAGTAAAGTCCCTTATCAAAACTAAGGGAAAACATAGCCATGGCAAATGGTATGCATCCTGACCATTCAAAATGTAACTGCGAAATGAGCACCAAAGCAACTGTTAGTATATCCTTAAGGGCGCTGTGTTCTTGGCTGCATGACAAAAAGACTCAAAAACAAGAATAAGAGGGAATTTCCTCATCATGATAAACAACAACAACAACAACAACATTGTATTAGTTTGCTAAGGCTGCCTTAACAAACAATCCGTAAACTGAGTAACTTCAACCACAGAAACTTGGTGTCTCCAGTTCTGGAGGCCAGAAGTCCAAAATCAAGGTGTTACAGAATTGGTTCTCTCTCTCTCTCCCTCTCGTTGCTGTTGTTTAGAAACCTTTTTATCATTAGAGCATTATACCTTTTTCAGAAAAAGTATAATTTACAGAAATTACACAAGGCAACTTTTTATCACATATCAATATTTTGCAATGTTTTGTCCAATTGGAATGTTATTTCATTTGTAAAAACCACCTCTGGTTACAAAAAATAATCAAAAGCCTACACATACAATATATTAGTACATATAAATAAGTGATGTGTAAGTAATTTAAAAATAAATGAATGCAAACTATAATAAGTCAGAGTGACAAGTGCTCTGAAGAAAAAGCAGAATAACGAGGATAGGAGCATCTATCATGAGGTGGATAAAGTCTCTCTGATAAGATAATATTTGATAAGAGACCTCAATACACTGATAGTTTAATCTTTGCAAATATTCCAAGGAAAAGCATTCCAGGTGAAAATAAATGGAATGCAAAATCTTTGGGGAAGGAAATCGGTAGGCAAGTTTGAGGAACAGGAAGGAGGCCATTGCAGCGGAAGTGAAATGAACAAGACGGACAGTGGTAAGAGATAAGGTCAGAGAGGTCAACGGGGGCCAGATACCATGACACCATGAGAATGTACCATGGGATACTATGAGAACACGGTAAGGATATCAGGGATTGTTCTGAATGAGACGGGAAGCTGTTGGAGAGCTGTTTTATATTTTCAAAGGATCACTTTCTCTCTTCTGTGGGATGAGAAGAAGAGAAAATGCTGTTAGGTGGTTACCACACATCATATAGATAAGTGGTTATCTAGACAAGGCTGTCAGCGGTGTAGTTGGTGAGAAGTGGTCAGAATCCAGATTTATTCTGAATGTATAGGTGGTAAAATATGTCTGATTTATTATGAGGTGTGAGAGAACGAGAGAAACCAAGAATGACACCAATATTTTTCTGCCTAAGCACCTGGAAACATGGAGTTGGTATTTAATGAGCTAGAGAGGGCTTACAGAAGCAATTAGAAGCTTAATTTTGGATACAGGTTTGAGATGCCAATTAGACATCTATGTTGAGATGTGGACTAGACCTTTGTACATAAACACCTGGATTCAGGAGAGAACTTAGGTGACGGATGCACACATTTTGGAGACCTAAGTTTATAGATATAATTTCAAACATGGGAGTAAAACTATTTCAAGAAGGTGGGAAAAAGCAAATTGCATAAAACAGACCTAGCAAACCAGGTCTAGAGGTTATTTCTCCCAGTATATACAACTACACTCTGGTGAAATACAAACAAATGCATTCTTTCATTGATAACTCCAGAGCTATCATGTAGTAAATTCCAGTAGGTGCATTATGCCTTCTGTCATGATTCTGACCAAACAGAAAGGGTATGACAAATGGGATCAACCTGTTTCAGTAGGAATCATCTTTTATAGCTTCCCTTTCCATGGGGCTGATCTGTAGGCTTCATGGTGAGCTATCAACCAGAGGAGCAAATTGTTACCAGTCAGCCAATAGACTTTTTCTTTGCCAGATGACCTGGTTATAATAATATTTAGATAGGACTTACTATCTTTCACACACTATTTTAATCACTCCATGCCAAGTAACTCAATCCCTCTATAGCCTACCTTTAGGATAGGTACTAGTTGGTTCAAATATATGAAGTTGCTGAACATAATATTTTAGAGACTTAAGAAGACCTGAGCACGGAAAGGTTAAGTTAAATACCTAGTACCCACAAAACAGCCATAACACCAACATCTAGTTCCAGAGTTCATACACTTTTCCATTGTTCTTTTCATTGTTTGAGCCTTGAAGTTCACTGTCCTGTCACCATCCTAACCTCCACATTCATTACAAACCTTTTCTCCTACCTTCAAGTTTCCTGAATAGGAGTAAATGTCACATTTTCAGGTCATGTTATTCAAGGGGAGCAAAATTTGCCACCACAGGGGCACCTGGGTGGCTCAGTGGGTTAAGCCTCTGCTTTCGGCTCAGGTCATGATCTCAGGGTCCTGGGATCGAGCCCCACATCGAGCTCTCTGCTCAGTAGGGAGCTTGTTTCCCCCTCTCTCTGCCTGTCTCTGCTTACTTGTGATCTCTCTCTGTCAAATAAATAGATAAAATCTTTAAAAAAAATTGCCACTACAGAACATTCCTCTTTGGCATAAGGATTATTTTAGGCTAGCTAATATTTTTTTTTTTTTAAATAGCCTTCACTCCCAGTGCAGAGTCCAGTATGGGGCTTGGACTCATTACTATGAGATCAAGACCTGAGCTGAGAACAAGAGTTGGATGCTCAACTGACTGAGCCACCCAGGTGCCCAAGACTGTTTTTTTAAAGATTTATTTATTTACTCGACAGAGAGAAAGAGAGGGAAAGAGAGAAAGAACAGGGGGAGGAGCAGAGGGTGGAGACAAGCAGACTCCCTGCTGATAACAGAGCCTGATGCAGGGAGCATTCCCAAGACCCTGAGATCATGACCTGAGCCAAAATCAAGA
Organism: Mellivora capensis; assembly: GCA_004024625.1. Lineage (NCBI taxonomy): Eukaryota > Metazoa > Chordata > Mammalia > Carnivora > Mustelidae > Mellivora > Mellivora capensis. The sequence goes on along the minus strand of PISX010032731.1, from coordinate 10,414 downwards.
GTGAGATGCTTAACCAACTGAGCCACTCAGGTATCCCCAGGCTGGTTATTTTTAAAAAGCAGACACAGGGGACTCTCAGAAAACCAAGTAGAAGTTAACCTTTTGTAAAAGACGTGTGCATGTATAAGGGAAATCTCCATTTGTAAGGCTGTCTCCCTCTCTGCACTAGGAAGAAGAGGATGACTGTAAATCTCTGGAAACTGTCATCAATGGAGAAGACAACAACTTAAATCTGTTTAACAACTGTACTCTTGTTTATTGGACTTTTTCTGATAACTTACTCATAACTGCTCCCTTTCATTTGTCTTTGGTTGGAGATGGTATTTAAAGGGATGGCTGGGGCAAATACAAGGAGGTAGTCAGTTTTCCTGGGTCTCTCCCATGTATACAGGAGGTACACATGTTATTAAACTTTACTTTGTTTTTCCTGCATTAATCTGCCTTTTATTATCATGGGGGAGGGGTCTCATTCAAGAACCTAGAAGGGTAGAAGGAAAATTATTTTTCTCCCTACACTACCAAGACAAATGCCAAGTATTTAGTAACACCTAAAATTTTGGAAAACTTCAGAGAAAAATCCTACATCTAAATCACTGCGAGAATTCTCCAGGAAAAATCTGGTTCCCTAAATTATGTGTCTCCTTGGACATGAATGCATTATTGCTGTTTACTATATCAATTTTCAGACTGGAAATATTTCTATTGGATTTGTTTTCTACTCATAATTACGTTTGACTATTTTGTTTTTTGTAACATTTCAATTTCTTTTTTCTGTTGGCATTGAGCGAGATAACTCCGGCATTTAGAAGAAAAACTATGTGTTTATTTTATTATCCTAGATTGATTCTGCAAATGTCTATTTATAGCTAGGTCATGTTTCAATCGCTTTGAAGCCATGCTTGTGTTTCAGGCTGTCTATCTCATGGAAACTTTTTTTAAAAAAGCTTTCTATTTGCTGCTCCTTTTGCCATTATTCCATAGGAAACAATGAACTTAAGGGAGCTGGCTGACAAGTCTAATCCACTCATTAAGTTCCATTACCTAGGCAGACAGTGTAACTGATTATGGGAGATAACAATTTTAATGCTTCTTAACAACCTGGCAGCTTTCAAGTACAGAAGCCAAGGGAGAAAGTTAACTGAAAACTTAACTATATGTCAGTGGGAAAATAAAGAAAACAATAACTCACATTAATTCACTTTAGGAAACACTTGAGCTCAGATGACTATTACTGAAAGTGATTCATTTTTAATAAAGCTACCATTTATTAATCATTTACTGGGTGACAGGTACTTTATTAACGTCTTCTCATTTAATCTTAAAAATAACTCTGCTAGGTAGCTATTATCCTCCAGTCACAATGAAAACGAAAACAGTAATTTGAAAGGATATATACACCCTATGTTTACTGCAGCATTCTTTACAACAGCTAAGATACAGAAGCAACTTCAAAGTCCATCAATAGAGGAGTGGGTAACGACCATGTGGTACACTTATACAGTGGAATAGTACACAACCATAAAAAGGATGAGATCATGCCATTTTTGACAACGTGGTAGACCTCGAAGAAGTGTGTCAACTACACTTAAGTAAAAAATTAATTTAAAAAATGAGAAACCTGAGGCTCAGAGAAGTTAACACTCTCAAGAGTACACAGCTAGGGGCACCTGGGTGGCCCAGTCGGTTAAGTGTCTGAGTCTTGATTTCAGCTCAGGTCATGATCTCAGGGCCATGGGATCAAGCCCTGTATCGGTCTCTGCTCATCCGTCTCCCTCTGCTCCTCTCCTGGTGTGCTGTCTCTCTCTCTCTCTCAAATAAATAAATAAAATCCTAAAAAAAGAAAACCCAGCAAGAATACACAGCTAAATAACAGGTGACCTGTTATCCTCCCCTTTTTATGACTAATCAGATAACACCTTCTCAGTGAGGCCTTCACTACCACTCTATTTAAATTTGTGACCACTACCCCTCAGCACACCTTTTCCCTTCCACTGATTTATTTTTATCCATAGAACTTATTAGCATCGAAATTGCTATAATTTATTCATTTATTCCATTTGTTATCTGTCTCCCTTCTCTACAAGGTCAGGTCCAGGAGGTCAGGGATTTCTGTCAATTTTGTGAACTACCTAGCCCCAGCGTCAAGTACAGCGCCTGACACACAGAAGGCTCTAAAATATTCACTGGGTTTGTGGAACAGGGACCCATGAACCAGAAGGGAAATGAGGGGCAGTAAAAGTCAGTCTGTATATTTAATTACCATCTTCTTAGACATATTGGATTTTAAACGTGGGGGGAGTGGTAGTTATTGCCCTGAACATTAGTGTATAAACATAAGGAATTATTTTCATTTTCCCATCCTCTGAACACTTCCTTTGCCTATTGAATCAGCTACCCTAACGTGGTAAAGACAATATTACTTCCTAACCCTGGAGCAGAGAGCCTTCTTTCACAAACATGTTTTAGAGAATAAAGAGGGAAGAAAAATAGTGTCTGTTCCTTGATAACTACCCAAAAGTCAGAGAGAACGGGGATGCTCTGTCTTTCCTGGGATCCATTTACAGGGATTATTTGAATTTGAGGCAAACGTAATAGAGGATCACAGACGGAAACATCCTACACATTGGTCTAACTGCAAGGCCCAAGTACATGCTTCCACAAAGCATAGGATATTGGGTTAATATATTAGGAAAGACAAATAACATTTTCTCAGTGACACACTTTTTATAAAGAGGATGAAATCCAGCAATTGAAATCAGGAGCCAAGCAAAGACGGAGTTCCTTTCTTGACCACCATGCTGCCCTCCTGCCATTACAAGGCTTTGCCCAAAGAACCCTAAATGTTTGCCTTGCACATGGATCCAGGAGTGTGATACAGTGAACCAGACTTGGCTAACTTTCCTAACCGACAGCAGCCCATGAAAGAGCCTTCACCAATAAGTTCGCCAGAAACACATTTTGTCAGAAATAAATCAAAAGGGCAAAATACAATAATAAAAGGTCATAGTTAACACAACAGATTTAGACTCAGAAGTCTTCCCTCTAAGGTGAGATAGTCAGGAAAAGACAAATCAAATACAAGCATAGGGGTCATCTTTGGAACAGAAAACGAACTCATTTTTCTGAGGTAGAACAGAGAGGGTTAGGGGACGTTTTGGGGTAGGAAATAAGGAATTTGACAGTCCACATCCATATGATTCAATCCCCTTTGGAAGTGGCTGAGGACATCATTTGGTGAAAAGCTAAAGAAGAACAGGTTTCTGGCTATTCCCTTCGCCTCTTTCCTCATGTGTAATAAGCAGTTGATGACTTTGCCATGCCTCACTCCCAGGCTTTTTATGAGGCTTGAAGACCGTACTGCCTAAAGAATTTTGTTAACAGGTTAATTTGTATTTCACATGAAGGTAATGGATGGTTTATTCTCTAGGAGCAGCAGAGGAAATACTGAATGTCTCAAAAGGGTAATTCCTCATTCAACGACTGTAGACTCCGAATGTGGAGGCAGGCAGGTCCCAGGACCCTGCGTGACAGACATGCACATTCAAGAGAGGATCTGAGCCCTGCCCAGGCACCTTCATCACCCCATCTCTAGAAATTTGGATGAATTTCTGGATGAATACCCAGTGAAGGGCTGGTGGCCGCCACCTGCAGAGAAAATGTCTTGTCCCTGTGGGGCCGGTTGGCTGTGCTACAGATGGGGTAGGATATGCCTTAGCAGGCAGGGCTAAGGGGCATGGAGTCCTTGCCCGCCACTCACCCAGAACTCGTCTCTCGGGTGTCATGAAAGCTGAATGGGGCTTAACAAACAAGAAGAAGGTCTGGTAGGTGTGAAGTGCAAATAAAATAGCCACTAGCTATTTTTAGACTGAAGTTATATTTGAGAAAACACTGATCCCTCTTTTGTTTTTGCAAACAACCTGCTTCATCCGGCCAAGGCTGAAACCTGTGCTTAAGTCACGTAAGAACAACTAAAAAGGAAAGAGATGCTTTTGTGCGCCATTTCGATTTCCTGAGGAAGGAAGGTGCAGTGTAGTGAGAAACTATTTTAGAGAGAGCAATCATACGTTAAAATAGGTTCCAAAGTCTACTTTTTACTTTCTTTCTCCTGATGTTTTTAGAGAAGACTATTGAGGGCATCTGGAAGATTCACTACACACTTTGCAACACAGCTGTTGGGGTCTAATGTGTTAGTCCATTTCATAAATTCTCCAGACTCTGCTATAAGATGCATCCCAGCATTATTCTTGGGATTTTTTTACTTGTCTTTTCCTTTGGACTTACAGTTTCTTGAGGTCAAGGCTCATATAGACTAAGTGCTTGAGGAATCAAATAAAACTGAGAGAGGAGCCATTAGATTAACCAGAAGTAAAGGAAAACCAGAAAGTAGTGTCAAGCCTGGATCAGTTCATGACAAAGGGAAGGAGGAGTGAAATGGATCCATATAAAGGGATCCTACATGGAAAAAAACAAACAAACCAAAAAAAGAGAAGTCACTGTCTAGCAGTACTTAGTACAAAGGCAGGCACAATTCCTCCTCTCATTGGGTATCCAGTACAGGCATTTACATGGGCCCTTAAAATAATGATTCTTCTATTAAAGACTAAGAAGAAATTCATGGGGCCATATGAATTTTAAGCAGAAGGACTTGGCCCAATCACAAGAATGAGGGATGTCTTCGCAGAGAAATTTTTTTCAGCAGAAAATTGACAGACTTGAGTTGTAGCCGACCGGTTGATGAGATCCATGAGACAGGGGATGAGGAACCAAGGAACGTTTCCCCAAAACTTAAAATCATGGTGTGGGAAAGCACGAGAGGGCTGCAAACAAAACTCTGAAGATACCCCTGAGAAGTAGCCTGATCAACAAGGAAGTCGTGGCGCGAGCTCGAAGTGCACACATAGTCCCTGGCAAGCTGCTTCACTGCTCTTATTAGCACAACCAAGGGGCAGCCTGTTGGCCAAGAGTGTGGATTCCAGACTCACCATGAGCCGTCAGACTCTGCGGAAGTCACTTAACCCTTCTTCGTCCGTTGCTGTGCGCATGACATATGTTACTACCTCACGAGCACGTAGAACAGTGCCTGGAACATTCTAAATACTGAGGAAAGGTTAGCTGTTGCTATTTTTGCTACCATTATTAGCTTCTATGTTAAAAGCTAAAGATTACATTAGGATTAAGTTAGTGATAGTGTTAAAAAGCGCTTACAAATTTGTCCACAGCAAACTGTCTTGCGTGTTGCTTGTAGGTATGAGGAAGGAGCTCCAGTGCCCGGAGATCCTAGTGCCGTGAGATGCAAAAGAAAACTTCCCGGTAGAGACAGAGAGCTGAGTGGTGATTGCCAGGGACTTGGGGACAGGGAAATGTCCAAAGAAGTGTTTCCCCAGCAACAGATAAAGTGAGAGCAAATGAGAGAAAACATAGGCTGAGCAGCTTGGGGATTCTCTGGAGATGGGAAAATGTTTGAGAGGGGCGCCTGGGTGGCTCAGCCGTTAAGCGTCTGCCTTTGGCTCAGGTCATGATCCCAGGGTCCTGGGATTGAGCCCGGCATCAAGCTCCCCCCTCGGCGGAAAGCCTGCTTCTCCCTCTCCCACTCCCCTGCTTGTGTTCCTTTTCCCACTGTGTCTCTCTCTTTCAAATCAATAAATTAAATCTTAAAAAAAAAGATGTTTGAGAATATACGTGCACATTTGGAAGTAGGATGAAAGGACGGATCTCCTGAAAAGGGAGTCAAGGACATACTAGAGGCGAGTTTCAGGAGACCTGACAGTGCTCACCCTTCTTCTCCAACTAAGAAATCCACCTGTCCCTAGCAGGTTGCAGGACACAATCAACCGGTTTTTCACACTTTTAAAGAGAACTGAACATACGAGACATGGGAGGTTAGTTGATTTAAAGGCCCAGTGAAGGAGTGAGTCACTGAACCTGGTGACCCAAACCCCACATTCTGTCCAGGCAGAGGGCATTGGAATGTTTCGGGATGTGGGTTACCCATAAGAAAGATCCAGAAAAGGGAAGTTGAAGGTGACACACATTGCCCAAGGTGCTAAGAGTGAAATTACGGAGCAGGCGCTATACCTCGTCAAGTGGACCACACGAGTAAGAAGCCTAATGCAGGGGCGCCTGCGTGGCTCGGTGGGTTAGGGCCTCTGCCTTCGGCTCGGGTCATGATCCCGGGGTCCTGGGATCGAGCCCCGCATCGGGCTCTCTGCTCGGCAGGGAGTCTGCTTCCCTTCCTCTCTCTCTGCCTGCCTCTCTGCCTACTTGTGATCTCTGTCTGTCGAATAAATAAATAAAATCTTAAAAAAAAAAAAAGAAGCCTAATGGAGGGAAACGGGAAACTCGGAAGAACACCTGAAGCACCCATAAGGCAAAAAGTTTTAAATTAATGCCAGACACAGAAAGCACATGTAGCTGATCACCAGGATAATGGCAAATAAGAATTTTCCTCCTTCCTTTATTTCTTCTTGCTCCTTGTACGCCAGCCACGGAAAAGTCAGAAATACGGTTGGTAAGACAGAAGAAAAAGAATAGAAGCTGGAGATGGGAAAAGCCCCAAGAAAGCTACCGCTCCTGCTTGCCCCAACTTCAGGCTTCTTTTTGTGGCATGGCAGAATTTGGGGGAGGGTAAAAGTCTGATTTAAAAGATAATTCAAGGGGTGCCTGGGTGGCTCAGTGGACTAAAGCCTCTGCCTCTGGCTCATGATCCCAGGGTCCTGGGATGGAACCCTGCATAGGGCTCCCTGCTCAGTGGGGAGCCTGCTTCCTCCTCTCTCTGCCTGCCTCTCTGCCTACTTGTGATCTCTGTCCGTCAAATAAATAAATAAATAAATCTTTAAAAAATAAATAAATAAAAATAAAAGATAATTCAAGAAATAGCAATTATATTTGGCAGGCCATTGTCATTTATTTATTTTAGAGAGAGGGAGAGTGTGCAAGCGAGCATAAGCGGGAGGGGGAGAGAGAATCTCAGGCAGACTCCAGGCTGAGCACGGAGCCCAACCTGGGGCTCGATCTCATGCCCTGAGATCATAACCTGAGCGGAAACCAAGAGTCAGATGCTACCCAGGTGCCCCAGGGCAGGACATTGTAATTCTTTTTAAAGATTTTATTTATTTATTTATTTGACAGAGAGATCACAAGTAGGCAGAGAGGCAGGCAGAGAGAGGGGGGGAAACAGGCTCCCCACCGAGCAGAGAGCCCGATGTGGGGCTCGATCCCAGGACCCTGGAATCATGACCCGTGCCAAAGACAGAGGCTCAAACCACTGAGCCACCCAGGCACCCCAGGACACTGTAATTCTTAAACTGAGAGTGGTTCTGCTCATTTGGTTTGGTTTTAGTTGAAGTGATCAAGAGACTGTATTATGTAGGAATGACCAGAAAAACTCTGCCCGAATTGTAATATGTGGCAGGGGAAGCACCAAGGCCAGAGAAAAGATTTAAAAGGACAGTGGGGAGGTGCCTGGGTGGCTCAGTGGGTTAAAGCCTCTGCCTTCAGCTCAGGGCATGATCCCAGAATTCTGGGATCAAGCCCCGCATCGGGCTCTCTGCCAGCGAGGAGCCTGCTTCCTCGCTTCTCTGCCTACTTGTGATCTCTGTCTGTCAAATAAAAGAACAGTGGGAAGAACAAAATAGTTCCTTTCTAAGCACATCCTATGAGTTTTGTTTTCTTATTATAATAGCTACACATACATTCTATATACTCGTTGGGGAGGGTGGTTACTAAAATATTAAGAAATATGGGTAATCATAAAAGCTAACCAGATGGTCTACTGGCAGAAAATTCAACCTAATTTTTAGAAGTGAGTACAAATATGTGAAGGTCTGGTAATGAAAACATTTTTAGACATCATTGAAATTGCCCTCACTGCAATGAACAACTTAGGGGAGACATTTCTATGAAGTGACTATGTCAAGGCATTCCAGAATTATCTGATTATTTTCCCTATATTCTTTAACCTGTTTTTCATAATCTACATTTTCACCAAAGACTCATTGTCCCTAGCCTCAATTCTGTAACCAGCTGAGGAAAGAGAAAATGACAGTAACAAAATTATATTCATCTGTGTACAACCAAACACCAGCTTCCTCTAACAGAGCTAAATGTTCGAGCACTTGTGGACTCAGCAATCTTAATTCCTTTTGGAAAACTGGAATCTGGTGCAAATGAATGCAAAGTTTATAATGGGGCAAAAGCAACATAGTTTAGGGGCAGCTCCCTGTGAACAGGAAACGTTGGAATGAGTCCTGCTTTGGGGATATAGAGAAGAAATTAGGCCTAGATCAAAGCATGGAAAGAGGATATACACGGAAGTCTTCCAAAGTTTTTAATACAGCAGTTAATCTATCATTTATAATATAAAGGGCATTACCTAAAGCCCCTTAGACAAAGATTCCTGTGACAAATTTCTTTCAGAAATGAAAACTAAAAGTAAGCCCTTTCAGGAAAAAAAAAAACAAACACTAACATTATTTCTCCTCGTAACAATTATAGAGTTTTGGAACCTATTTCATTTCCAGTTTGGCCCTGGTCTCTAAAAAGCATGATTTCCTCATTCAGGAACTCTGGGCCTTGTTTGTTTTTTTTGTTTTTGTTTTTGTTTTTGTTTTTTTATTTGAGAGAGAGGCAGTGAGAGAGAGCATGAGCGAGGAGAAGGTCAGAGGGAGAAGCAGACTCCCCGTGGCGCTGGGAGCCCGATGCGGGACTCGATCCCGGGACTCCGGGATCATGACCTGAGCCGAAGGCAGTCGTCCAACCAACTGAGCCACCCAGGCGTCCCCTGGGCCTTGTTTTTCTCCGCTCCTCTCATTACTTCTTGGTTTCTGTCTCTGTCCTTGTGTTGAGTACTTCTGATTGTACTCTGTATTATCATGGTATCTGATATCATCTATCATCTGAAGTCCCAATTTGGAAATCGGCAAGACATGCATACATCAATCAACCAAGGAGGAAGTGGTCACTTTAGGTGTGATCTGGGGAACACAAAATAATCAATTTAGTGTGTAAAAATATATTAGGAAGACTTCTCTAGAATTCTCCCTGGCTCCAAATATCTCATTGGCCTACTGCCATCCATTTTCTAATTTCTCTTTAATGAACTATTCCTTTGGAATATCATATTAGCCAACAGTGCTCTGTTGTTCATTTACAAAGCATTCCTTTTGTTAAACATATATAAAAACTGAGGCCTCAAAAGATGAGGAATGTGTCTGGAGACCCTAGCATCAGCCCGCAGGAGCCTCCCGCACCCAGCCCAGCACTGCAACCCAGCCAAAGCAACACTGGATATTCACATGCAAAAGAATGAAAAGTGGACCCCGGCTTGCATCACTCACAAAAATTAATAGTAAATTAGTAAATATATTAAAGACTGAAATGTGAGACCTGAAAGTATGAAACCAGAAGAAAAGAACAGAAAAGCTCTTTGACGTTGGTCTCGGCAAAGATTTTTTGGACACACCAAAACCAAAAATAAACAAGTAGGACTACATCAAACTAAAAAGCTTTTGCACAGTAAAAGAAACAATCAACAAAATGAAAATCTACAGAATAGGATAGAATATTTGCAACTCATGTATCTGATAAGGGGTTAATATCAAAATTTACATGGAATTCGTATTGTTCAATACTAAAAAACCAAATAATCTGATTTAAAATTAGGCAGAGGAACTGAATAGACATTTTTCCAAACAAGGCATACAAATGGCTAATAAGAACATGAAAAGGTGCTCAACATCATTAATCATCAGGGAAACGCAAATCCTAAACACAGTGAGAGATGACCTCAACTTGTTAAAAGGGCTATCATCAAAAAACAAGAGATAACCAGTGTTGGCCAGGATGTACAGAAAAGAAACCGCTGTGCAGTTGGTGGGAATGCAGATTGATAGAGCCACAGTGGAAAAGAGTATGAGGATTCCTAAAAAAATAAAAATAGAACCATTGTATGATCCATTAATCTCCCCTTTGAGTATATATACATAGGAAATGAAATGAGTATCTCTATACTTACTTTTTTTCTTATGAATATAGTATTTATTTGTCTTCCCTCTGTCAAACCCTGAGCCAGCCACTTTCCCTAGGCTGCCTGGGGAGGTATAGGAAAAGGAACATACAGGGCACAAGAAACACAGGAGAAAGACCTATGGAAGGTGGAGACGGCTCCCTCCCATGGCAAAGAGGATGTAAAAGGCCACCAGCAGCCACAAGAGCCCCATGGCCTCTGAGAAGGCAAAGCCCAGAATGGCACAGGAGAAGAGCTGTTGCTTCAGAGAGGAGTTCCTGGTATAATCAACAAGGAAGCTCCCAAACACAGTCCCAATTCCAGCCCCAGAGCCAGCCACCCCTCATTGAGCCTCAGCCTCAATGAACACGGCTGCTACTTCAATGGACCATGAAATGGCGCTGATCGGAA
>PISX010032730.1:0-13530 GCA_004024625.1 Mellivora capensis | reverse complement strand
AAGTTGAGAAAAGAAAAAAGTATAGTTGTGCTTCCTTCATAAATTTTTGCAAGGATTTTTTTTAAGATTTTATTTATTTATTTGACAGACAGAGATCACAAGCAGGCAGAGGCAGGCAGAGAGAGAGGAAGGGAAGCAGGCTCCCCGCTAAGCACAGAGTCCGATGTGGGGCTCGATGCCAGGACCCTGGGATCATGACCTGAGCCAAAGGCAGAGGCTTTAACCCACTAAGCCACCCAGGTGCCCCTTTTGCAGGGATTAAATGAATCAACACCAGGTACCTAGAAATGGTAGCTATTATTTAATGTTATATAACCACACCCAGAGCTGTTTTGTCGGAGAGCCGTGCTGGGCATTGGGCTGAAGAGAGCTCAGCTCACAGGGGAATTAGAAGGGGCTCCTAAGGACCAGAAGCATCCCAAGCCCTGCCTAGTCTTCCTGAACTACAAAGTATGGGAGACCCTGTTGACAAAGAAACCTATTCTAGAGTTTATAGCAACTTAGTCTCTTTGAGTGTATAACTGATACAAAGTAATAGTGAAATAGCAAGAAAAAAAACTGCCAATGACGTTTCCTCTTCTAGAGGAGGGGCAACAGGTTCTCTCCCTGGCTCATTTCTCTTTACTCTGGAGTTAGCACTGTGAGCTCCAGCTACATTCACCTGCATGGGCTCCAACATGCAGCCCCCTCTCCCTCCCAGCCCTCCCTCTTTGGACATACCCTCAGTCTCTCTGTCTGGAATGCCTACCCATCTAGCAAACTCAACTCACTCTGGCCTACACAGCTCTTTTCTGTGAGGCCCTCCTCAGGCCCAAGGCCACAAACTCGTAAATGGCAGAACTGAGCCTCAAACCAGGTCTGGCTCCCGAATCTATGGTATGTGTTCTTAGGCAGTGAATCGAATTGACCTTCATAGGCCTCAATGCCTGTATGAAGGAATTAGATGGTATCTAGGGCTCCTTCCAGCTGTATTGTCTTAATCCAAAAAAATAACAATACATTGTTTATGGTGTTACAATGTTCTTTCTACAAACATTATCCCAAACCAGTCAGGTGCCTTTTCCTATTCCTGTATCCTAAGACAACCGCATTCAAAAACAGCAGAAATAATACTATGTTTGTTTATTTTCATCTGAGCTGGAAATTAGATAAAAACTGCTTTTCTCATGAACCAGAGACAAAAATAATGGGTCACAGCTAATGAGTCAGGAGGCCAGATGATTTGTGTTTTGACCAGTTCAAACTCCATGCAAACTGGTCACCAGCAGGAAGAATTTTTTGGATGACCCCATTAATCTACTTTCCTAATCATGCCCAAGCTTGATCCTCTGCCATTCTTCTTTTATTCCCTTCCAAATACCTTGGAGAGGAGAAGGCAACTCCTCTTTCACACGACCTTTAACTTGACTTAGTTTCCAAACAAACCAGCCTCCTCCTCCTTCTCAAAGAACTTCATATATTTTAGCCTGTCAGGGCCCCTTCCCTTCTCTATTTGAAATGGATACCTCAAGGAGAAGTATACAAAAGATAGATCTCATCAAATTTTGAATCCATGTCTTGTCTGATTTATTTCTTTTCCTTCCATCTTGTAGTTTGTTATAGGTTTGAGATTTCATAAACTGAAATCATCTTGGGCTATCACAACTTCATGTATTTTTTTTCTCTTTTAGTGAATGCAATTTTTAAAAAATATTTATTTATTTATTTATTTGGGGGGGCAGAGAGTGAATGCAGGCGCAGAAGGGGCAGAGGGAGAGGGAGAGAGAGAATCTCAAGCAGACTCCTGAGTGTGGAGTTCCATGTGGGGCTTGATCCCATGACCCCAAGATCATAACCTGAGCTGAAACCAAAAGTCAGTTGCTTAACCAACTGAGCCACCCAGGCACCCCTAAGTGAATGCAGTTATTAAATGATTCATAAATACAGCTTACTTTGAATTATTTATTTAATATCCAATTTATTCTCTATCACACACAAAGGACTTGGATTGCCTCATAAAATGCATAGAATATAAGAATACATTTTAGTTTTTTATTTTCTTTAAAGATTTTATTTGAGAGAGAGAGAGAGAGAGCACAAGTAGCTGAGAGGCAGAGGGAAAGCAGGCTCTCCACTGAGCAGGGACCCCGACTTGGGACTCGATCCCAGGACGCTGGCATCATGACCAGAGCAGAAGGCAGACACTTAACCGACTGAGCCACCCAGGTGCCCAAGAATACATTTTAAATAGGCAAGAAAAATAAGGCAAAGAGTGTGATGATGCTTACTGTTTCAGATTATCATCACATCAGGTAATTAATGTTCGCAATAGGAGAGGCTCAGTGACTCAACAAGGATGAAGAAACAGCTCCTAGAATAATAATCTATCATATGAAGAGAAGCTGTTGCACTAGAGCTTATCAATTATAATACGTTCTTTTGTAGTTTCTTACTACAGCATAAGTGTGTGTGCGGGGGGGGGGGGATTAAAAAAAAAAAACCATTGACTTTGAAATCAGATCCCTGACTTTACCCGTCCAGTAAATTTTATTCGGATACAGTAGACATATAACATTGTGTAAGTTTAAGGTGTACAATGTAATTATTATATATACATATATATGGAAAAAGGTTTACCACAATAAGGTTAGTTGTCACATCACATACTGATAATGTGTGTGTGTGATGAGAACTCTTAAAATCTACTCTCTTGGGACGCCTGGGTGGCTCAGTTGGTTGGACGACTGCCTTCCGCTCAGGTCATGATCCCGGAGTCCCTGGATGGAGTCCCACATCGGGCTCCCAGCTCCACAGAGAGTCTGCTTCTCCCTCTGACCTTCTCCTCGCTCATGCTCTCTCTCACTGTCTCTCTCTCAAATAAATAAATAAAACCTTTAAAAAAAAAATCTACTCTCTTGACAACTTTGAAATACACAAAGCAGTACTGTTAACTCTAGTCGCCATGCTGTATATTATGTCCCAGAACTTACTCATCTTAGAGTTGGAAGTTTGTACAGAGTTCCAACTTGGAATCTATGTATACTTTGCTGATAACAATAACACCTACCTCAAATGATTATTGTGCAAAAGAATAAGACAATGAGTATAAGGCCCCAAATATAGCACCAGGTGAATAGTAGTTTCTTAGCTAGTGTCATTGCCATTCTCCTATTAATTCCATTTCGTTCACAGAAAGTAGAACCAGGTAAAATTCAGGTGATGAGAATGAATAGAATTTTAGAGCAGAAAGAGATCCTATTAATGATCCCATCCAGTGAGTCCCTGTGCATATGACAACAGCCTGGGGCACTTTTTAAAAAATACAGATTCTGGAGAGTGCCTGGGTGGCTCAGTCATTAAGCGACTGCCTTAGACTCAGGTCATGATCCCAGAGTCCTGGTACCCCGCATCTGGATCCCCGCTCAGTAGGAAGCCTGCTTCTCCCTCTCCCACTCCCCCTGCTTGTGTTCCCTCTCTGGCTATCTCTCTCTCTCTCTCTCTCTCTCTCTCGCTCTCTGTTAAATAAATAAATAAAATCTTTAAAAAAAAAAAAAAAAAAAAAAGGTACAGATTCTGGGACCTCATCCCCAGAGATTCTTTTTCACCAAATTTAAGAAATAGTCCAGGTGGTGCCTGAGTTGCTCAGTCAGTTGAGTGTCTGACTTGGTTTTGGCTCAGGTCATGATCTCAGGGTCATGGGATCAAGCCCCACAGTGAGCTCTGTGTTCAGGGCAGAGTCCGCCTGAGATTCTCTCCCTCTCCTCCTGCCCTTCTCTCAGCTTGGGCTTTCTCTCTCTCCCTCTCTTCCCCTCACTCTCAAATAACATAAATAAATAATAAATAATCTTAAAAAAAAAAAAAAAAAGAGGAGCACTTGGTTGGCTCAGTCCTGGTGGGACTGAGCCCAGCATCAGGCTCCATGCTCTGCTGGGAGTCTGCCTCTCCCTTTCCCTCTGCCCATCCCCCACTCCTCTGCTTGTGTGAGTCTCTCTTGCTCTCACTCTCGCTCTCGCTCTCTCTCATTCTTGCCCTCAAATAAAGAAATAAAATTTAAAAAAAAAGTCCAGAAACATTTGAAAAATAGTCCAGGTCATTCTGATGCAGGTAATCCTTTGAGAAATACTGCATTCCAGCCAGACTTCTACGGGACAAAGCAGCTGAGTGATTTGCGTAGGGCACCACGCTGTAAGAGTTGACACCAGAGCCTGGGATGCCTGGCTCCATGGCCTTCCCACAATGTGTACAAAAATATAACTCGACAGGAGGTCTGTTGCGCTGAATCATTTTGGCATAAAGAATTGCCCTTTATAATACATACAATTGACCTGTGAACAACAAGGAGTTGAGCTGCAGGAGTCCGCTTATATGCAGATCCTGTTCAATAAGTGCAATACAGGGGCGCCTGGGTGGCTCAGTGGGTTAAGCTGCTGCCTTCGGCTCAGGTCATGATCTCAGGGTCCTGGGATCGAGTCCCGCATCGGGCTCTCTGCTCAGCGGGGAGCCTGCTTCCTCCTCTCTCTCTCTGCCTGCCTCTCTGCCTACTTGTGATCTCTCTCTGTCAAATAAATAAATAAAATCTTAAAAATAATAAGTGCAATACAGTATTATAAATATATTTTCTCTTCCTTACAACTTCCTTAATATGTTCTTTTCTCTAGCTTACTTTATTGTACAAATGCAGTATAGAGTACATATAACACAAAATACATGTTAATTGTTTATATTCTTAGTAAGGCTTCTTGTCAACAGTGTGCTGTTAATAGTTAAGTTTTGGGGGAACCAAAACTTGGGGGAAGCAGATATTTTTTAAAGATTTAATTTGTTTATTTGTCAGAGAGAGAGAAGTACAAGCAGGGGGAACAGCAGGCAGAGGGAGAAGCAGGCTCCCTGCTGAACAGAGAACCCAATGCAGGACATGATCCCAGGACCCCAGGATCATGACCTGAGGAAAGGCAGACATTTCACCAACTGAGCCACCCAGGTGCCCCTATATGCAGATTTTTAACTGCACATGAAGTCAGCACCCCAACCCCTGTGTTGTTCAAGAGTCAACTGTGTTTATTAATTTAAACTCTAACTCAAGCTTACTTACCAGCACCAATGTTAGAAGGATAACCAATTCCCAACCTCAAGGCCTAATAACCCAAGAACTTGGGATTTGGGGGTTACTAGAGCATAAGAGTTTGCAAAATTAGTGACTTTGTCCCGAGTAACCTAAGCAGCTCTGCCTGAAGGTCATAATCCATTGTGTAGCCAGGTCCACAACAATCAGGACTTGACCATGGGAAAATTGAAGCAGGCAAAGTATTTTCTGAAGGCTCCAAGCCTACTTTCCCAAGGTGCTTTAATGTTCTTTGTCTGCTTTAAGTCTTTCTGCTACAGTATCCTCCCCAACACACTCCAATCCTAACAAGCCTGTGCTCTCAGTGAAAAAGTCAAATGCGCTTTGTAGATGAATTCCAACCAAAATGCTAAAGACAAGTTCAGTAGGTCCTCTTTTCTGGGGGCACTTACAGGTTAATAAAAATATTTTTCTTTTTTCTTTTTTTTTTAAGATTTTATTTATTTATTCATGAGAAAGAGAGAGGCAGAGGCAGAGGGAGAAGCAGGCTCCTCACGGAACAGAGAGCCTGATGTGGGACTTAATCCCAACTGCCTGAGATCACGAACTGAGCCAAAGGCAGAGTCTTAACCATTTGAGCCACCCAAGCCCCCAGTCTTTTTCTTTTTTAAACAATTTACAAAATATACTCTCATGGGAGGAGGAAGGACCTGCTTTTCTTTTTTTCTTCTTCTTTTTTTTAATTTATTTATTTTGTCAGAGAGAGAGGGAGAGCGAGCACAGGCAGACAGAGTGGCTAGCAGAGGCAGAGGGAGAAGCAGGCTCCCTGCTGAGCAAGGAGCCCGATGTGGGACTCGATCCTAGGACGCTGGGATCATGACCTGAGCCGAAGGCAGCCACTTAACCAACTGAGCCACCCAGGCATCCCAGACCTGCTTTTCTTATTCTGTGCACCTGTTCAGGCATACCCAGTTTATAAGTGCTGGAGTTGGGTCTGAGATCATTTCTGCAACCATCAGAGCCAAAGTTCTTTCTATGTCATGCTATCTCTGTAGGAGAAAGGTCTAAAAGTCCCCAGTAAGTGTTTGTTGAATGAATGTTCATATAAAGATCAAGAGGGAAGGAGGTAGTAAGTAAGAGGGAAAAAAAAAGATGAGGACCATTTCCTTAGAGGACCAGAAAGGAACTATTCTTGGTAGATGGTGAAGAAGGCTATATGAAGTTAAGAAAGTCTGCCCCGAACACACACACACACACACACACACACACACACACACCCCTTCTCCCATATACGACCTGTGTGTCAGTCTCCAGGCTTGATCAGTTCCCCATGGATATCAGATCTGTGCTTACCACGTTTATATCTTTTTTGCTCTTCCTCAGGAGTTAAGAATTGTAATGAGGTCATTTTAATTTGCCGCCACAAAGCCACACACAGGCCATCATGTTCTTGACAGCTCCCCAACAGGTGAGCACATATGTGGGTCACAACTTATAACCAGCCACTTACTTAACTTATCTATTTATTTATAGATAATTCTTATTAGGGCATTCTGTAACTGAAGTAAATTTTAACATATTCATGTTAAATAAATGATCTGGGTACCTAATTCATAATACCATTTCCTATGAAAGACAGACATCAAGAACTGAGGAACATTTCCCAGAAAAGGAGTAAGGTTGATTTTATCATATTTATTCTGTGTGCGTGTCTCTCTTTTACACACAAACATACACATAGCTTGATACCTATACTCCAAACTACTGAGAAATCTCAGTTTGTGGTGCAATTTATTTTTAGTCAGAGATATACACAAATAATTTGTTTCAAAATTACAAAGTATGTATTTTTGTTTTGTTTTGTTTTTTTGAGAGAGAGTGGTAGAGCACATGTGCAGGGGGGATGCAGAGGAAGAAGAGAGAGAATCTCCTTGAGAATCTTAAGCAGGTTCCATGCCCAGCATGGAGCCCAACTTGGGGCTCGATCTCATGACCCTGAGATCATGACCTGAGCTGAAGAGTCAGATTTTTTTTTTAAGATTATTTATTTATTTATTTGACAGAGAGAGAGAGAGAGAGAGAGAGATCACAAGTAGGCAGAGGTTTGGGGTGGGGAGGAAGCAGGCTCCCTGATGAGCAGAGAGCCTGATGCGGGGCTCGATCCCAGGACCCCAAGATCATGACTCGAGCTGAAGGCAGAGGCCCAACCCACTGAGCCACCCAGGTGCCTCTGAAGAGTCAGATTCTTAACCAAGTGAGCCACCCAGGTGTCCCACAATGTATGTCATCTTGAGAGACATATCAAATAACTGACAATGGTAACTGAAGGTAGGTGGTTAGGGACAAAAATAAAACCCTCCATTTTTCATATTACATATTTCTAAAAACATTTGAAAAATGCATAATGAGCCTATTTTTCTATTTTTGTAGGCAGAAAGCATAAGAAATTTTAAAAACAAAAAGCTTCATAATGTGAGTGACTTGAAGCTTTCCCACAAAGATCAGGTACACGGGAAGGATGTCTCCTCCCGCCATTTCCTTTAATATTGTTCTGGAAGTTCTAGCTAATACATTAAGACAAGGAAAGGAAATAAAATGTATACAGTTTGGGAAGGAAGAAATAAAGCTGTCTTTGTTCACCGAAGACATGGTAGTCTATGTAGAAGACCCAAAAGAAATGCAAAAAGAATTTCTAGAGCTCGTGAGTAATTATAGGAAAGATTATTGCAGGATACAAGGTTAATACACAAAGAGCAGCATGCATAACACATTTTTCATGACACCCAAAAGAACAATACACATATTCAAGGAGGCCCCAAACAACAGGTGGAAACAACAGGTGGAAAATTCATGACTCAGCTTTTCAAGTTGCTCAAAATCTCCTCCACCACCCTTATGCTGTCGTCCTTCTTCCATGCATCATTTCAGGACCAACAACTCCTGGAACACTGAAGTGTTCTTGCTTTCTTTCCCAGCCAAGGACACTTTAGGAAGGAAGCCCTAATTGTTCTGACAAAACATTCTGTCCATTCAGAATGAACTCCCAGAGGAATTTGGGAACTCATGCCAACAGTCTACCGGATTGCTGCTGGCCAGTTCCAAGAAGAGCCCTAGAAGGAAGAGCCTGCTGATTCTTCTGCCTCCCCCACCCCATGTTGTATGGTGTCAAGCTCCCAGCTTACAATGTCCCCATTCTTCTGGTGACACCATTTCAACAGACTTACACAGCTTCCTCCTTTGACTAGCATTTGTGGGTTTATGACATTCTCTGCCAAACCATAAGGGTGGCCTGCAAATAGGAATTTTTCTGGCCTGTGTACATTCCTAAAATCTCTAGGTTGACCATCATAATTACAAACCCCAGAACATTAATAAGGACAATGAAAAGTGGGATGAAGAATTGTGAAGGGCAAATTGTTAACAAAGAGCAACAATAGGGGGCGCCTAGATGTCTCACTCAGTAGACCATGCAATGCTTGATCTCAAGGTTGCAAGTTCAAGGCCCACATTGGGCATAGAGTTTACTTAAAAATAAGTAAATAAATAAAATCTTTTTAAAAAGAACAACAGGGACGCCTGGGTGGCTCAGTTGGTTGAGCGACTGCCTTTGGCTCAGGTCATGATCCCGGCGTCCTGGGATCGAGTCCCACATCGGGCTCCTTGCTCGGCAGGGAGCCTGCTTCTCCCTCTGCCTCTGCCTGCTACTCTGTCTGCCTGTGCTCGCTCTCTTTCACGCTCTCTCTCTCTCTGACAAATAAATAAATAAAATCTTAAAAAAATAAAAAATAAAAAATAAAAAGAACAACAAAATAAACCTCAAAGTCTGCACATAAACTAAACAGAAAGCTTTGTGAAACTGAATCTTGTAAGTTTACATAATTTAATAAAGCCTCAGGGTGCCTAGCTGGCTCTGTCAGTAGACCAAGCAACTCTTGATCTCAGGGCTGTGAGTTCAAGCTTTATGTTGGGTGTGGCGCCTACTTAAGAAAAAAAAGGGGGGGGACGCCTGGGTGGCTCAGTTGGTTAAGCGGCTGCCTTCGGCTCGGGTCATGATCCCAGAGTCCTGGGATCGAGTCCCACATCCGGCTCCTTGCTCGGCAGGGAGCCTGCTTCTCCCTCTGTGTATGCCTGTGCTCCCTCTCTCGCTCACTCTCTCTCTCTGACAAATAAATAAATAAAATCTTTAAAAAAAAAAAAAAAGAAAAAAAAAGGGGGGCGCCTGGGTGGCTCAGTGGGTTAAGCATCTGCTTTTGGCTTGGGTCATGATCTCAGGGTCCTGGGACCAAGCCCCGCATTGGGCTCTCTGCTTGGCGGGGAGTCTGCTTCCTCCTCTCTCTCTCTGCCTGACTCTCTGCCTACTTGTGATCTCTGTCAAGTAAATCAAAGAAATCTTTAAAAAATAATAAACCTTTAAAAAAAAAGAAAAAAGAATAGTGATTGATCATAATTTAATAAAGTACACTTATATTTTTAAGAAGATAGAATAACTTCAACTTATATGCCTATGGAATATGCCAGAAATAATCACATAAACATAAATATAATAAAGAATTAAAAATAACAGCAGCTGGTAAAAAAATGATGTGCCCATCTAATGACTCCAGTTAAAATGAATTTCATGAAAAGAAAGACAATATAGTACATTGATTAGAAGCACAGCCTAGAATCATCCAGATCTCTGTTTGATGCCCAAACAGTATCCAATTTGCAAGAAATGCCTCTAAGAGAAAATAGGAAAGAACCAGGAGAGGTTGATAGAGCCCTTGGACTATGCTGTAGGGCTCACCCGCAGCAAAGAAGAGAGGGAAGGAACTGTGGGTGAGCAGAAGCATGTTAGTTCACATGTTAGAAGCATGTTTCCTTTTCTTTTTTTTTTTAAGATTTTATTTACTTATTTGTTTGACAGAGATCATAAATAGGCAGAGAGGCAGGCAGAGAGAGAGGAGGAAGCAGGGTCCCCGCTAAGCAGAGAGCCCGATGTGGGGCTTGATCCCAGGACCCTGGGATCATGACCTGAGCCGGAGTCAGATGTTTTAACCCACTGAGCCACCCAGGTGCCCCTAAAAGCATGTTTTCTAAGGAAAATTCAGCAAGTGAATGCTCCTGGTGGGGAGCATTCAACTCTCCAGAGAAATCCCATCTCCAGCGAACGAGCCTGCCTTTAGATCCCTGTGCACCCCACCGCTGGCCTGGGGCAGCCCCTGGGTAGCATGGTCTTAGCTCAAATACATCATGGTGCATTTCAGAACACAGGAGGGCCCTCCAGTCAGTTGCTTCCTGCAGTTGGAAGGATATCTGAGAGGTGTTATCTCCTGGCCACCACACTTAGCTTCCTCTTCTGTGAAACAAGACAGAATCCATACTCACAAACTAGGGTGGTTGTGTTGCTCAGAGGAAGCGGTGTTTATGAACACTCTGTAAACTCGAAGGTATGTGATATGTAAACCATTATTTACCCAAAACTGTGGCCCCAGTCATGAGGTGTTGTTCTCACTTCCCATCTCTGTCCGCCTCCTTTAATGCAAGTCTGCAGCAGTCTAACTCCAGTCTGCCTCTGAACCCCTCATTCTTTTTTTTCTTAAAGATTTATTTTTTTTTTTGAGATTTTATTTATTTGACAGACAGAGATCACAAGTAGGCAGAGAGGCAGGCAGAGAGAGAGGAGGAAGCAGGCTCCCTGCTGAGCAGAGAGCCTGATGTGGGGCTCGATCCCAGGACCCGGGGATCATGACCTGAGCCAAAGGCAGAGGCTTTAACCCACTGAGCCACCCAGGTGCCCCTAGTTATTTATTTTTAGAGAGAGATAGAGGGAGAGTATGAGCAGGGAGAGGGGCAGAGGGAGAGGGAGAGAGAGGATCCCAAGCAGACTCTGTGCTGAGCACAGAGCCCAATGTGGGGCTCAATTCCAGGACCCTGAATTCATGACCTGAGCTGAAATCAAGAGTCGGACACCTAACCGAGTGAGCCACCTAGACATCCCTGAACTCCTCTTTCTTCTGGGCTACCCAACTAGTTATTTCCTGGGCCCAGCCCTGCCTAGGAAAGGGAATGGAAAATGTGGACCTTTGGCTCATAGTCAAAACATCCTCAGATAGACAAGCAGCTGGGTGCTGACAGGTCAGTCTAGTCCCGTAATGGCCCACTTCACGAAGCTGGACATTGACTTCCTTGCTTCCATGCACATCAAGTTCTGTAATTTAACACTTATTACACCACTTGGGAAAGAGGCAGACCATTGGCTTTGAGAGATCTACATCTGTTTTTTATTTTATTGATTTTTTAAGATTTTTTAATTGATTCATTTTAGAAAGATCAAGCAAAAAAAACAGGAGGAGGGAAAGGGGTGAAGGGAGAGGGAGAAGCACACTCCCCGCTGAGCAGAGAGTCCAATGCGGGACTCCATCCTAGGACCCTGGGATCATGACTGAACCAAAGGCACACGCTTAACGACTGAGCCACCCAGGTGCCCCTTCATTCTTTTGAAACCACGGGAGCTTTTCGAAATTCGAGAAGAGCAGACCAGGGAGGCCAGCAGACCCGTCCATCTCCCTTCATGTCAACAGCCTACATAGACAGCAGCTGTGGTTCACGGAGCAGCAGGGTTACAAACATCACAAATATCCCCTCTCAGACCCAGGCAGACCCAATGAATGAAAATCTGTGTTTTAATGGATACCCCAGTGATCCCTGTGTGTGCGTCAGACCACTAACCTCTCCCTTCAACCGCAGTTAAGAGGGAGGCCAATGTAATTTGCCAGATAAATCCCCAGGTGAAAATAAAGAGCAATTAATAACATTTTTCTTAAGAAATTACATTTTCCAGGGCGCCTGGGTGGTTCAGTTGGTTGAGTGTCTGCCTTTGGCTCAGGTCATGATCCTGCGGTCCTGGGATCGAGCCCCGCATCGATGCTTCTCCCTCTTCCTCTGCCTGATGCTCCCCCTGCTTGTGCTCTGTTTTTTTGTTTTCATTTTTTTTAAAAGATTTTATTTATTTATTTGACAGACAGATTACAAGTAGGCAAGAGAGGCAGGCAGAGAGAGAGGAGGAAGCAGGCTCTCCTCGGAGCGGAGAGCCCAACGTGGGGCTCGATTCCAGGACCCTGGGATCATGACCCGAGCCAAAGGCAGAGGCTTTAACCCACTGAGCCACCCAGGTGCCCCTTGTGCTCTCTCTGTTAAATAAACAAATACATAAATAAACTTGAAGAAAGAAATACATTTTCCTTTTTTTTTTAAGAATCTCCTTTGCTTCTTCACTCCCCTTCTTCAAAACCTACAATGCCACTTACTGAGCTCCCATTCTGTCCCAGACACATCATTTTTCTAACCCTCAGATCATTTAAAAAGGTATTTTTATTCTTAAGGTGCAGATGAGGCCCAGAGGGTTAGAAGTCCACCCAAAGTTAAACAGCTGTAAATTTTCAGCCTACATGTGTCCCTTTCTGAGTCCTACTGCTCTTTTTCCCCTGTACGACTCCATCTTTCAAAGCCCTGGCACATGCCCCCACCTAGACCTTGCCCATCTGAGCCAGATGACTTATGTTTGCCTGTCACCCAAGGCTTCTGGACTTGTCTCTCCCGGACTTCTCCATCTCGTTCCCCTGTCCCTTCCACTGTGAGTTTACCTGGATCATTTCCTTTTGGTTCTCAGGCATCAGCCAGCTACTCTTATCATCGAAGAAAAATGGGAAACACCTGTGCCCTGTGGTCCTCTACAGCCAGGGGAGGAAGAAGCAGTAAGAACATGGCAGGCGGGTAAAGTTCTTAGGAGGGTAGAATGTGGTGTAACAGGGATGCCCTGTTTCAATCCAAATAAAGAATGGAAATGGTCACTGTGCCTATTGTACTAAGCTGTGCCTTTGCTGGGGAGAAGGATTCCATAAAATGGGATTCCTGCCCATAAGGAACATGAATTCATCAGGGGAGCTGGGACCCAGACACGTAAAAGTGCCGCTTCCAGTCGGCGATGGCGCGATGGCGAGTGGGAGAAGAATTAGGCACAAACAAGTCAGCTGGGAGAGAAAGGGAGCAGGGGACTACAGTCGAAAAGACTGCTGCCCCGAGCAACGCCACAGTCTCACTTTTATTAGATAGAAACAATAGCCAACAGAGGAACCGATGAAGGTCAAACATTAATCACATGTCTTGTGGACAAACAAGAAGGAGGATAAAGTTTATAGTTAAGCAAGCACATTCAAAGGACTCATCTAACTAAGAACGGGTGCTTTTGGAAAGAGAAAGGAGAGACAACGGAAAAGGGAAGCAGGCGGCATTCTGCCCTGAGGGGGCCAGGCATCCCCAGCTGCTCAGCTTCAAGGTCGTATATTGTCCTTTCCCCCAAAGACCTGTTGTCAGTGTGTGTTTTTCTTAAGGCCGTATCTAAATGTGCTTGGTAACTAGTAAAACCCTCCAGGGGTTATAGTTTAAATAATACATTGTTCTGAGGGGCAGTTGCATAAAAGCCCCATGAGCAAAGCACACAGAAGCAC
>PISX010032729.1:0-15898 GCA_004024625.1 Mellivora capensis | reverse complement strand
GAGCCTGCTTCCCTCTCTCTCTCTCTGCCTTCCTCCCTGTCCACTGTGATCTCTCTCTGTCAAATAAATAAATAAAAATCTTTAAAAAAAAAACAAAAAACTAAACATCCATGAGGAGGAAGGTGCTGGTGGCTGAGGCTCGGGGGTAGGGTGAGGTGTGGGAAGGAATCCACAGGGCAGTGGGCAAGGCGGTGGGGCCCATACCTTCTGCTTTAGGCATGGTGGGTTTGAGTTGCCTGGGGAACATTTAAAGTAGGTGCCCAGCAGTTAGAAATACTGTGTAGAGATTGTACATTGACAAGTACACTCCACCAAAGACGGAATGATTATATATGTCCTTTTCCTAAAGGTCACACTGGCTCGGACAAAGCCATCTGGCAGAGATGTTTCCTGATTAAAATCTGGTTCCGTTGGAACAGCCTGCATCCTCAGACCTGCTGCCCTTTGTCTAATGTCTCAGCTTGGGCTGGATCCACCAGTAGACCCTCCACCCCCAGAGGCTCCAGCCCAAATACAACTAACCCAAGTGGGATATAGACCCATCCAGCCACACTGCCTGGCCTCCCCGAGATTTGAAATTAAGGGGAAGTTCAGGTCCTTCCTAGACCCAATGGACACAGTGCCAAAGAATGCCAGGCTCACATCAGCCCCTGGGGGCTGGTCACCCTTGCGGTCTTGTATGCAATTGCTTACATCCTTCCAATCAACACCTTGTCCCACCACACAAGCACTCATTTTCCCCAACAGCAGGAGGAAAAGAAACTCACAAATAACCCAACCTCCCACCTTAAGACACTAATAAAAGGAAGCATGTTAAGCAAGCAGGAGAAAAGACATCATAAAGATTAAAGCAGAGATAAACAGAATGAAAATATAGGAAATCAATGAAACCTAAAGCTGGTGCTTTGAAAAGACCAACAAATTTGACAAAGTTGGAGGACATACACCATACCTCCCAATTCCAAAACTAATTACAAATCTATGGTCATCAAAACAGTGTGGAATGGATATAAATATTGGCATATAAACCAGTGGAAAAGAACAGAGGGCTTAGAAATGAACTCTGACGTACATGGTCAAGTGATTTTTGATAGCGGTGCCAGGACCATTCAATAGGAAAGGGACAATCTTTCCCACAAATGGCACTAGGAAGACTGAATGTCCATGTACGAAAGAATGAAGTACCCAGAGCTAAAGCCATATGCAAAACTTAACTCAAAATGGATCAAAGACCTAAACATAAGACCTAATATTCCTAGAAGAAAACATGGGGGAGAAGCTTCAAGACATTGAATTTCCAATGGTTTCTTAGATTTGGTACCAAATACATAGGCAGCAAAAGAAAAGCCAGACAAATTGGGCGTCATGAAAACATAAACTTTTGTGTATTAAAAGAACTATCAACAGACTAAAAAAGCAACCAACAGAATGGGAGGGATAAATTTGTGAACTGCACGACTCATCTAATAAGGGATTAATATCCAGAATATATAAAGTTCTGAAACTCAACAACAAAAACGAACAATCTGATTCAAAAATGGGCAAAGAACTTGAACAGACATTTCTTCAAAGAAGATCTGGAAATGATCAATAAGCACGCGACAAGATGTTCAACATCACTCATCACCAGTGAAATGCAAATTGAAACTACAGTGAGACACCACCTCACGCCTGTTAGGATGGCTGCTCTCCCCAAACCAGAACAGCCAAGTGTTAGCAAGGATGAAGAGAAATCGGAACCCTTTGTACAGACTGTTGATAAAAATGGTGTGGCCACCATAAACTGATGGTTCCTCGAAAAATATTTGTTCATGGATTATCATGTGACTCAAAACTCTACCTCTAGTTGGCTACCTGGGAAGTTGAAAGCAGAGTCTCAAAGACATACCTGTGAACCTGTGTATTGTGTTAATAGCAGCGTTTTCCACTATAGTCAAACTGTGGAAGCAGCACACGGGTCCATGGACTGATGAATGGGTAAGCAATATGGGGTCCACGCACACGATGGAACCACGGGCCGTCTTGAAAAGGAAGGAGATCTGACACCTGCTACAGTGAGCACGAACCTGAGGATACTATGCCGAGTGAAATGGGCCAGTCACCAAAGGACCATATACCATATACACCAAAGGACAAATACTGTGTGATTCTACTTGTGAGGTCTTTAGAGGAGTCAAATTCATAGAGACGGAAAGGAGAACAGTGGATGCCTTGTGCTGGACTGGGAGGGGACAGGGAGTTACTTAATGGGGACAGAGTTTCAGTTTTGCCTGATGAGGAGCGTTCTGGAGACGGCTGGTGGGGACAGCACCATCACTACACGCACATATTCTATACCACTGGACTACACTCTGCCCCGGTTTTGGTGACAAATTCTATGTTATATGTATTTTCCCACAATATAAAAAAATCTGAAAGGAAGGAAGAAAAAAAATTGACAAAGGGTTTGAATAGACATTTCTCCAAAAAGATACATAAAAAGCCAAGAAGCACCTGAAAAGATGCTTGGCATTTTTAGTCATCAGGGAAACACAAGTCAAAATCACAATGGTGTACCACTTCCCACCCGCAAGGATGGCCAGACTCAAAACGCTGGTCGATGTCCAGGGCAGGAGCAGGTGCAGAGAAACTGGGGCCCTCGGGTACTGTCAGTGGGAACAGAAAATGGGGCAGCTGCTTTGAACCACCATCTGACAGTTCCTTAAGTGACAGATTATAGAGTTACCCTACAACCCAAAAAATCCACTCCGAACTAGAGATCCAAGAGAAATGGGCACATACGTCCACACAGAAACGTGGGCATCAAGTTCGCAGCAGCATTGCTTGTAAGCTTGTAACAGTCTAATGTCCATCGGCAAACCCGTCACAAGTCAATGTGCTGTGTTCGTAGGTGTAGGTACTCGGCCAGAGGGTGGAATGAGTGGTTGACGCACGCTACCTCATGGATGAACCTGGAAAACACCACACTCAGGACAAGAGGTTAGTTGCAAAGTCTACATATTTATATGACTCCTTCCAGAGGGACGTCCATAAGGGAGAACCCGGGAAGGTTAAGGGACAGGGGCTGGGAGGCTGGCGAGGAGAGGCCGAATGCTGTCGTGTTCCTCTTGTGGGTGATAGACGTGTTCCAGATTGTGGTGACGGGTGCACGCCGCTGTGAATATACTAACAAGCACTGAATCGTGCACTTGAAATGGGGGTGTATGTGAATTAGAGCCCACCGAGGCTGTTTTTAATGCCTCTGTGTCTATCAGTTTATAGAAAATCCGGGCGTCAGAGAAGCAGGGAAATGAGGCCACAGGGGGCACAACAGCCCACATCATGATGTGGGATATTCTGTAGACAAATCCGTATCTAGTCGCTCAAACGAATCACTGGTGTCAGGGGAAACAGAAAGAAAATGGAATACGATGCACCACGTGCACCATGTTTGAATTCTGATTCCAACAAAGGTACCGTACGTAGAACGTCTTTCAGATAATCAGGGAAATCTGAACCTGTGGGGTAACCATCCTCAGTTTTGTGGGCTGCAACAACGATGTTGTGTTGCTTGTGTTGGAGACGAGGGGGACAGCGGGATGTCTGGATACGCTATTGCTCCTCCCCCCCCCTTGCTCTCCACTGCCTCTCCTTCCTGAATGAACAATCGGTCCAAATGCCCAGGAAGACAGGTGTCTGTGCTTTGGGTGGGGGCGGCCCCAGTGGCACCCCCCAGGAGAACAGAGTCCAGGCCGAGTCAGGAGTGTCCCGCAAGACAGGTTTGGTGGGGCGGTGGGGGGGCGGGGTCAGAGGCAGTGGCACCCGGTGGGGCACGCTCCGGGGGACAGGGAGCCCATGGGGAGTGGCTGGGCAGAGAAGCCGGCGTCCCCACAGGGTGAGGGCAGCGTCTGCAAGGGGAGCGGCAGCGGCTGTGGTCGGGGGGGCTGGAGGTTGTCGAACAGGTGAGTTAACCAGAGAGTTGAAAATACGAGGGCTGGAGGCTTCTCATTGTTGGAGAAAGGGTTATAGATGTAGAAAAAGAAAAAGTAGGGTGAGTTCTGTGATAATCAGAGTGGAATTGGAATAATTATTATGAATATAGGATTTCTAACGCACAGAGACATATATGCACGTGTGCATGCACGCCTGTGTGCACCAGTCTGTCCCCCACGAACTGCAGCAGAACCCCACACCCACGTGCAGCTCCTGATCTCCCCGTGAAAAAGAACCAGGCTGGGGTTCCTTCGGAGAAGTGGCTGAGCGCGGGACTGCAGCGGGGGAAGACGGTCCCATTTTACCCCTGTGCATTGAGGGAAGAAGGGGCAAAAGAATGAGGCCATGTCAGAGGGACACCGGAACCTGCTCGAAGCAGCAGGAAGCAAATAGGGCGGCCAGTGCTAACCCGCTAAACCACACAGGGAGCCGTGAATCCACACGGATAAAGATAAATTCACTAGCAACGTGAAGGTTTGGTTGGGAAGAAGGCATTTAGGTAGCTTCATGGTGCCTGCCCCCAAATATTTAGTAATTACAGGGGAAGGAGCGGGTCTGCTGGGGAGAAGCCGGCCCAGCGCCCCGTTCGCCCAGCTCCAGGTAAACCCTGGAGAACACCCCTTCCTGGGACAGCTGGCGGTGGGGGGTGAAGGGGGTCTGCAGGCAGGTGGTGGTGGCATGTCGGGGTGGAGAGCCGAGGGGCAGGAGAGCCCCTGCCCCCTTGCTGAGTGGGGACTGCAGCTCAGACCAGCAAGAATTCCCATGTCACTGGTTAATTTAGTACCATCTAGTCTGCCTGAGACAAAGAGAACTTTAAAATAACAAGGCTTTTTAAAGTGGAGGGATGGTGGGGGGATTTGTTTTCTTAATTACTCTCAGAATAAAATAAAATCCTAATAAGTGTGGGGCGTTGGACGGTTGCCGTCATTCTGTGATTTCCCGAATGCCAAGCCGGCCTGTACTTTCAAATGTGCCACGCCCTGAGGCCACGTTTGGGAAGCCCACGGCACACCAGCCACGGGAGCAGGGGGCGCCGGCCACCCGTCCAAATGCAAGCAGGTGACCGCCCCAGTCTGCTGGCCCTTCTGGCCAAAGGGACAGGGGCCTCGGGGAATATCTTAAACTCAGGAAGGCCTACTGAAGGATGGGGAGGGTGTTGCCAAGGAAAGCCACACTCCAGACTCCCTCTCCCGAGCTGCTCCTGCAGAGCCTGGGCCCCACCCCTGCGCCGGGGGCTCAGGACTTCCACCCCTGCCCTCCTGGTCCCCCGAGACTCCCGCGACCCCAGGAGCCCCTGTCGTGCATGATCAGTGTGCAGTGGGAAGGCACGCAGGTTGGCGTACTCTGCAGTAAATTTAGACTCAGAACCGTTTCATATCCTTCTTTCTCAGAGTAATCTGTTCTGCCAAGTTTCCCCCTTTATAGTCAGGGACCAACCGATTCCCATGAAAATCAGATGAATAAATATTGAAGAGAATGTGCTCCTCGTCTATTTTGGCGTCCTAACGGCAAGGAAGCGACATTACATTTGGGATGAGGTCTTTCTCAGCTGAAGCCCTCCTCCACCGGATCAATTAAACTAGATGAGCCCACCCAGCAAAAAGCCTCCCAAAGGGACGGTTCTCGGGAGGCGTGACTTACAGATTTCCTCAGCGGCACTAGACATTTCTCCTCCAAAATTGGAGCTGCGGGGACAGCACGGCCTGGGGCCGTGGCGTGCTTGCACACCTGGTGTGAGCTCACGGCCACAGCCCGGCCCCTCCCTAATCTTCTCCTCTCCCCCTGTGTGCGCGTGTAGAGGAGTGTCATACCTGTCTTTCCCTCATCGTCCTCTTGTCTATAAGGACCGAGTAAATAAAACATTAACTGTCCTCGCTCTATCAGATGCTATAATTTAGATAAATCGTGCACTTCTCATCTTCAAAAAATACCTAAAAGTTTCAGCTACAATCTTTATATTTTCACAGACTTGCTGGGGGATTTTCTTTCGGAGAACAGAGATGCCATAGCAGCAGCCCTAGCAAAGGGAAATCGCTCTGCACGGATTCTAAACACACACTCCCGTCAGTAGCACAGGCCCTCTGCACCATGTGGCCTCTGGGGCTCCCAGCTCTCTCGAAAGCCCCGCGTCCCTCTGTGCCTCACCTGCCATGGGCATGTCGAACACGCACGGGGCGCCCAGCACGGTACCACGAGGATTAAGGCTGTTCCCTTCACAGAGATGACGGTCCAGTGGGGAAAACCAATTAATAAGCGTGTTAACAAATAAATGAGTGCCTGTTTGTGAGAAGGGCTTCAGGGTCAAAATAAATCATGGTGCGGAAATAGGGGCCCTCCTGGGGATTCTGTGTGACATGTGACGGGGAAGGAGGGTTCTCGGATCCGGAGTGAGCCTCGCTTGTTGTGAGAGGTGAACAGAACCCTATAATGTTGACACCCCAACCAGATTAGCAGCACAAACAAAAGGCAACAAAGACCATGAAGACCGACCTCACTTCGCAAGGGCAACTGGAAATGCCCGAAAGTTAGTGTTAGATGCCCCAACCCAGCAACGCCGCTCGTGGAGACCACGTCAGGACCAAGCAGGGCTCATGCCCGGGCATAGCATCAGAAAAACCTGCCTGAGCAGATCCCCACGTTCACGGACTCAAGGAAAGACCACACTATTATTCCTAATATCAGGCGATGCTGAAGAAGCATTCAATAAAATCCAGTATGACAAAATGAATTGAGAGATTAATACATACGAATTACACACAAGCAGGAATTGTGTTTTGCACCTGGTTCTCGGCCGTAGCCCAAGTGCCAAGCCAGTGCCTGGCCTCAGTAGCTCAGTGCACTTTGTGGAGTGAATGAACCAGCGAGTGCCATGCTTTGGGCGGGTGAAGACGAGCTACCAAAAGCTTACATCATCCTCAAGGGAACAAAGCCTCCAACAGCCCCTTTCAGGCTGGGAACAAGACAAGGGCGCCCTCTCCCGGTCACCGCCCATGGGCGCCCGGTGAGAGCGGTGGGGCAGGACCATCTCGTGGGGTTGGCAGCTGGGAGGCAGGAGACGCCGCTGTTGGTGTTTGCCACTGCATAACCAGTGTCCCAGAAAAACCGCTGCCATCGGCAAGATTTCTGGGCACGAGATCACACCACATTCTTCTCCTGGCAGCAGTCACTGTTGAGAAAACGTAACCAAAGTAACACCACGTTCAACAAGATTAAAACCGGATGATCTAGGAAATAACCAAACAAAGGAGCACAAGAACCTCCTGGAGAGAATTTTTAAATTCTAACAACGGGCATCTTAACGCTAAACAAGTAGACATCAGGCCATGTTCATGGACGTGATGGCCGAATGCTGCACGCGGTCGGCGCGCCCCAAAACTCATCGGCAAATTCAACGCCGGTCCTACCAGAATCCCGCGTTCTCAGTGCCTGGATAAACGGACTCTAAAACCCGAACAAGGAGGAGAAAGGTCTGAGAACACCTACGCTAGAGAGCACAGAAAGGAGTTTCACGAGGAGGCTGTGAAACCAGGTGATAAGACCGTTTCAAAGCCATAACGACCGAGCGGCAGGGCACTGGTACCGGGACAGGAGGTCAGCTGGACGGAGCGGGCGCGCACTCGAGACGTGGCCCAACACGCCGGGCATGGGGTGTGGAGCACAAGGACCGTCGGCATGACCCTGCTGGCTCACTGCCTGCAGAGCTAAACAGTGTGGGGTCCCCGTCTTAGGTCATCTTCCAAGTACCTCTAGTGAGAATTAAAACATAAACGTGAAAAACAAAGCTTTCAAAGCCAAATGAAGAAAATATAGAAGAGCAGAGTATGTCTGTGACCACAGGCAAGAAAATCCTCGAAAACTCAAGACCGTGAACCTCTACACAAGGGAAACTTCCATTTGGTGGAGAACATCACGGACAAATGATCTGATGTGTGTGAACATGGGAGAGTTCACGTGGAAATTCTACGTCTGAAAACTCAGCGGGAGAGTCCAGGGAGAGGGTCGGAAGAGAAGCGTGGGGGAAAGGCGGGAACGTGATGTTTCCAGGAGGGGCCTGTGGATGTGCAGTCGAAGGACAACACAGCCAGCATCGAGACGCGCTTTCCTCCCGTCCCACCACCCAGATTCGCCACACTGGGAGGATGGCAAGGAGGAGGAGGGAACCTCGGTGCTCAGCTGCCGCCCGGGTAGTCCAGCCATTCTGGAAGGAAACGTGAGCCTCTGGTGACACGAACTGCACCCATATCCTGTGAGCAAAAACCCCAGCCCTGGGATGTGCCCCAGAAGACCAGTGGGGGAAACACACAAGAGGATTCCTAGTGCCTTCAGCCCTTCCTGAGAGATTTCCACAAGTGACCTGTGGCCGCAGAGTGGGGGATGTCCGGGAGCCCAGCCAAGCGACGATTCCGCGTATGGAAAGCACCCCACACAGACCTCGTGCAGAGGGAAAAAAATGAACAAAATGAAATGGGATTTCACTTCACTGGGGGCAGTATCATGGTTCCAAATTTCTCAGATGCACAAACACACAGTATGTATTTCCCCTGATGTACGTCTGTGGGAAAAATCCCCATGACCCCCAAGAAGGTGGGTTGGAAGGATTTGTACTACGTTCCCGGGAAGGGTTATCCATGGGCAGGGGGGAGAGGAGGCTCAGAACCGAGGTACAGACACCAGAAGCCATAAATTAGGTCAGGTCCCCTCCACCAAACTAAATTAAATCGCGACCAAGTCTAGCCCAAGGCTGAGCTTCATCCCTACCCACCAGTCAGGACAGGCAATGCCCTGAGCTACTATTTGATCACGCTACCTGCGTCTTTGCTTTCACCGGATAACAAGCTTTAAAAACAATCCTGGAATTTATTTAACGGTTCACTTAATGTCATTACATTTATTAAACTTAACAATTCTTGGACTGCGCCAAGATCAAGTCAAATCTCTTTATGGACTGGACGATGGGAAATGCAGGCAAACCCACAGAGCTCTTCAGACACGACCATGCTGCCAGGAATGGCCAAGCTCACCGTCACACGGCATGACTTCCCTGAGCGGGAAAGCAAGAGACCAGTTAATAGGGCTTTAGGTACGGCCTCATCACAGCATGCACTCTAGGGACAGAAACTCGGTGACTCCGCTTTAGAGACATTTGAGGTAAATATTGAAAGCCCACGACCCCTGCACGTCCGTATCCACTAAGACTGTGTTGGACAAGACTTTCCCGGGATTTGTATTCATTTACTGTAAAGGACATCAGCGTTAGCGCTTCTACCCCAGGCCCTCGTGATTTCCAAGCGCCAGCCCAGTGCTGGCCGGAATTCACCAGCCCTCTGCGCCTGGTCTCCTGGGTCCCGCAGGACTGGCCACCGGGCCCTCAGCCAGCACGCGTGGGTCGTGGAGGGAAAGTGAGTCACGCAGCACAGAGACCAAGGGGAGTCCGTTCTACGGAGGCAGGTCGTGTCCCGCCCCGTGCTCACCGTGCCTTCCGGGTCCACGAGCAGCAGGTGCTTGGCCTGGCCATTGTGCATTCCTGTGAGGACGAAGGAGCCTGGGTTGGTGGCGCTCTTCCGGACCAGGAAGTCCCCGTCGCTCTTCAGCAGCCCTTCGGCCTCGTTCCGGCTCATCTCCCCTTGGTACCAAGGCTCCCCTTCCAGCTCCTCCAGTATCTTGGCATCTGGGGCTCTCGGGGTGACGGGGCTGATGCACTCCACGGAGGCCGCTTTGCTCAGCACAGGCCCCAAGGACTGGTTCCTGAGAGCATCTTCAAAAGGTTCTGTCAACAACAATCACCAGAAACAAGTGAACCCCCAAGAAGAGCAAATATTAAAACGCACAATGTGATCGATGGAAATGCCAAGACAACTTCCACAAGAAACAAACCTACAGAAAAACGACTGGCTGGTAATAGAAACCACAGCCCAAACCTTGGCACCTTTTTCTGACTAGCTGGGCTTCCCGAGACAGCCGGGTGCTGCGCCTTGTACCAGGCATTCAAACACACCCTGTCTCACCAGTTAGAACGACTTCACTTTTGCACGCTGCACCAGGCCACGCATTATACAGACCATCTACTGCTTCTGGAACATCGGCCTTTTAACAAATCTGCTTCCTGCTGAATGAGAACCTGCCAATGCTAGCAGAAGCACACGAAGACGAAGATAATCTGCAAGGTTAGATTTAGTGCAAAACCTATACCCAGCCGTCAGATGTTTGGTTCAAAATTCTTCTATCTGGCAAATTTTTAAAAGAGAAGAAAACGGACATTTTTCAGGTGCCTTTGTGTGACTTGGCCCAGGCTAGGAGCCCTACCTCCCCGTGGCCTTCATTTGTCTCTGTGTGAGTGTTGGAGATGGAGCATGACCGCACGCCCTTCAGGACACACTTCCCACCGCAGGCAACAGACAACAGCAGCATGAAAAGTCCCCAAGGACATCTGATGAAACCTCCACTCTCCATTTTCAAAGGAGGTAATATGTACAAAAGCTCTCAAAAACGCCCACGGTGCCGCACAGTGGCAGTGTAAGGCGTGAGGACGACACGGGACCACGCCGACACGCAGCACGAGAACGGGCACAGCTACGTCCCCAGGGTCCAACATCATCCCTGGGATACAGTCCATACCCACAGATGTTCAACAAATGCTCTAGGAGGAGACCACTTGTTGGTAGAGAACGGGCAGGAGTCAGGTGAATAAATGAAACCCCCATCAGGGCATTTCGACGCTTGGTACGTTGTTCACAAATCTGGGAGTAAAATCAGGTTAAAACTGTTGCCTAAAATTAGATTTTTCTGTTTTCATCCTATTTTTCCTGATTACCTGGAGTAGTTGAAGGCTGTATTAAAACATTTCTACACCATCACCAACACCACCGTCACTATGAAGACCATCACCATTGTCACCACCATCATGACCATCATCACCGCCATCACTTGCCACCATCATCATCACCACCACCACCATCAGCACCAGGAGCAGCTCCATCACCACCACCATCATTATTTAGCTCTTGCAGTTTAAGAGAAACGACAGAGTGCT
Organism: Mellivora capensis; assembly: GCA_004024625.1. NCBI lineage: Eukaryota > Metazoa > Chordata > Mammalia > Carnivora > Mustelidae > Mellivora > Mellivora capensis. Next base: position 4,896 of record PISX010032729.1, on the reverse strand, counting down.
GGCTTCATTCTGTTTCCAGACTTTTCAATAGCAGCCAGCCTTGCCGGGGCCCTTTCTTCTTCTTGTCTCCCCTTCTCTGGTTTGGAAGCAGGTGTAGAAATGGATTGACGACAAAGGATGGCTCTGGTTCTTATTTTTCCCATCTCAAACCCTCGTCTTATCTACCTCTCCTCAGGTTCTGGAGCCAGAAGCCACTGGTTAATTGACTAAATTAAACAGTGAAAATTGACCATAAATACTGGTACTAAACTGCCTTTGGGAGGCATCATTATAGCTGGGACAGAGGATCAGAGAGCCTCCACTTTGCCCTGCGTCTTGGGAAAGTAGCTTTGTACTTCTGAGGCTGTTCCCACATTTTTTAAGAGATGGGATTTGATTAGATGATCGTTAAGGGCCTCCAAGCCCCGAGAGTCTCCAATTCCTCTGTTGGTGGTGATTTTTGCAAGTCAGAATGGGAATCCACTGTCTGGGAAGCCAAAGTGGCCGAGAAGAAATAGACTTTCGCTGGCAGGAGGCCACCGGACTGTGGCAGCACTCACGCACATCCTCCTTCCCACACAGCCCCCGTAGAGTGCACGCTGCACCGGCAAGGCTGCCCTGACCAGCCACAGAGCCATAATGACGGTGGCTACCTGCAGGACTGTTGCAGAAATTAAATAAAGTAACAGGTGCCTAGCCCGTGGTAGACACTTGTTAAATTCTCAAGGAATTCCTCTGGCCCGTAAAAGTCTCCGGGAGCTGACAAAGCAGCATGAGGATGTAAAGCTCTTTGGGAACTTGGGAAGCTCCTTCGAAGTTCCTTAGCCACAATTCCCACTCTCATCACCGAGTTCCTGGCTGATTTACGCGTCCCAGCCCTCATGATGCTGAGGGTCCACAGCATGCGTCCCCGCCCTGCTGAGGAGCTTCCTGTCACACTCCTTGTCCTGTCTGGGGGCTCACGAGGGCACTGGTTGTCACCTGCGAACACAGCGTGGTTACTCACGCTCCACGGGACCCTCTGTTTGGCTCCCTTGCCGACCCCAGTTAAGCAGAACGTGACCCACACGTACATGACGCACACTAGATGCTCAACGGAGAGGAATATGCAAGAGCAAGCGAGTGTGCGTATGGGAGATCGAGGGAGTGTGCACATGGGAGAGCAAGCGAGTGTGCACACGCCAGATGGTGGATCACTTCCTTGCGTTCCTGTTGGGCTTGGTCAACAGACGGAGGTCAATAGCCTCTGTGAAGCAGGGGCATGCATGCCACATTGGCATCCTTAGCCACTGATACAGAATTTGTCCCCTTAGAGCCGACTAACATTTAAGTGAAAAAACGAGTGCTTTTTGTGTGTGTATCATTTGGCTCGACACACGGGCAGCTCTTCCAGAGGAACGTCAGTTCGAAAAAGAGGGGAAATGCTCTGCCCCCGGAACTCAGAGAGGGTTGTCAGCCTCAAGCAGAGGTCAGCCAAGGTCGAAGCCTCGAAAAGCCCACTCACAACCCAGAAGAGTGCAGACAGCCTCACTGGTCATCAGAACACTGCTAGCAGAAAGAGTGTTAATGGTACAGGTTTCAAAAAGAAGGCATCGCAGAAAGCGACCTCAGAAGACAGGAAACCCAGACGAATGGCAACCCACTCATGTCGAAGAGGTCCTTCCGTGGGCTGCTTTCTGCGCTGCTGCCTGACGCTGGTGTGGCCTGAGGCGGGAGGTGCTGGGCGTTCACATACGTGGGGGCTTCTCCGGGGGCCGCATGTGCTTTCCCCTCTGGCATGCCGTAGATATCCAGGGACCCTGCAACAAGGAAACGAGCCGTCTCTTTCTTGCAACGGAAAGGGTGGTCATTGGTACATCTGCCTATAAGCTGCCCCCCCCCGCCCTGCTCCCCCTGTACGAAGGCGATCCTACAGGCTGCTAGATAATTCCTCCTGTGGGTCCCCATCGGCTCAATGCCCCTCTTCGGGCCCTGGTCACAGCTGTGGCGTTCTGACCGGGACAATTTCCTGGCCTTCTTGTCAAAATGCGATGGGGTGACCTGTGAGGGTGGACACATGATCACTAGGGCCTGACTGAGACCCTGGCCCTGACCTGGGTAGGGAAGTGGATCAGGCACAGTGGGGCCGAGGCTCCCGGGTCCCCGTATCCCCTTTACAAAGGTTGCAGAGCAAGGAACAGAGCAGAAGAAACAGCCTCATTTCAATTGCCCTGTTTTGCCTTTAAGTGTAAGTGAACGCTTTGTACATTAACTCCATTCTAGCAGTGCAGGAGGCCCAGGGTGGGCGTGTGGTCGAGGACCCCCACCCACAGGCTGTGCCTCCAGGGACCTCCTAGCCGGGCCAAGAGTGTGGCGAACCCAGCCAGCCTCCCCTTGCCTCTCACCTTGCCTGACAGGTGTTTGCTGCCAGTCCTCGCCAAATGGGTCTCCTAAGTGTCTCCCCTGGTAGTAAGTTTGCTCTTTTCCTGCAAACTACAGACACATGTAAATACACAAAGAGAAAAGGCATCGTCTCCCCCTTCCCCACCTCTAAACGCCACAGTGCAGTACAAGGGACCCCGGCAGAGAGTAGGGCACTTTCCCAATTCTTCCCACTTTCCCCTGCATGCCTCACGGTCGGCGTTAGGATTTGGGAGATAGGATTGCGTGGGCGTGAGGAAGAGGCTGCCTCGCATCAGAACTACACACGCCCATCCTGTTTTCATTTTCCGCCGCCACCCTTCCCTCCGCGTGGCCGAAGATGAGCCCCCTTAGTGCAGCGCCTTCACTCATAAAGTAAACGTTGGCTGGCGAGTTTCTCTGCGTCGGATCATGCCGCCCACGGCCATGCACACCTGGCCAAACCCACTCCGCCCGTCTCCATGTCACAGCTCTTGACACTTGATGTCACTGTTATTGTGTCACTTTTTTAGCGTCATTGTTATTTGCACAAAGTAGGTGACATCAAAAAATTCTCTATAATGAAATAGAGATACTATAGCTCTAAAAAGCAATTGCCTTGCTGGCATATTGAGTTGGAGGAAAAGTCAAAGAAATGAATAAAAGAGAAGGCTCTTGAAATTCTCATTATTTTAAGGGCCTACATCCACTCTCTTTTCAGGGAATACAAAGCACCCCAGGCCTTTTAAAAGTCTTGAACTCTATTCTTCTCACTGAGCTCCCATAATGGGACTTGTCCCAGGATGGAGGAGACCCCAGACTCGTATCTCCAGAATCATAATATAGTTCCAAGATACTGATTCACACCGTAAGATGTTACAACAAAAGCCTCCCCTTCTTGTCCCCTTGTTGTCATCCCAGGGGAGAAAACAGATGAGTTGTCCTGTCAAAGCCTGGACAAAAGGCAGCCTGCCAGTTAAGTGGAGGAAGACGAAAGGAAATAAAGCTCAGGGGGCCACGACCCAGGTCGGGGTACAGGACTTACCTGGGCTATGTCGGGGGCGTGGGGCCTGGCCTGCAGCCGCACATCCACGAAGCCCCCTGGAGGAGGTGTCTTGCTTGGGATGCTGTTGTAGTATGGGTGGTCTGAGCCATCCCCCTCCTCTTCAGTCCAAGGCTCATCCAGACTCTGCATTCTGTTAGAAGAGGATTTTCCAGAGTTTTAGCCAAACGTTGAGCTTGTCTTCAAAATGAACAAATCTAATGTGAGGACCTGCTACCCCAGAAAAGAGAGTTAGTGACTGTCTCCTCACTATCTAGATCTCAACCCTGAAAAGCAGATGAATGGTTTGGCCAGATACTTCAGCCTTATTTGCAGTTCAACCTTCTGGAAAATTTCAACCATATTTGAAACAGGGAAGAACTCCTTTTTCAAAAGGACATTTAATTAGGAAAGAAAAGATTTATAGCTAGAGATAACCAGATCCTCAAGAATATTTCATTTCAATAAGTCAAAGCATAATCAACTAAAAAGTGGAGATTTTAGTGACACAAGAAAACAATGACAGAGTGAAAATCTCTGAAAATTCTCTCTTCCATAAAACAAACAGGAAACTAGCAAAAAAAATGTTTTCAGGATCAACTTTTTCAGAACCCTGGAAACTAATCAGAAGTTTGCAGCAAACTAGTGTGTGTGTGTGTGTGTGTGCGTGTGTGTGTGTGTTTAAACAAACAGCTATAACAACAAAATGCCACAGGAATTTTAACCTCCCCTGTTTCTGTCTCCACGGTAGACTTGAAAACCAACAGCCCACAATCAGAGTGATAACCAGCAGCCTGACCGTCATAGGAGGGGACCAAACATCACGGAGTCTCTTTCAAAGCCCCGTTCCAGAGAATCTGACCTATCTGGTCATTTCCTAAAAGATCGCATTCCAAGGCTGTCTTTATTTGACCTGATTCAGAGCTTGTCCAGGGGAAAAAGCCTCTTCCCCAGTGGCTTTGTCAAAAACAATTGGAGGCTAGTGTCCAACATCGTGGCTTCCTGAAACAGTGGAGAGCATTTGGTATTATAACAAACCAGTAGGTAACAAAGAGGGGGCTATTGAAAAGCTTAGAAGGAAAATCTGGGCAATAGGATGTCCATAGGGACTTTGATAAGCTTTAGTGTGTTTCTGGGAGTAAAAAAGATCACAGTTCATGTAATACTGTATTCGAGATCTGGGTTGTGTGCCTGCTTAGGAAAAATGTGAAAAGGTCTTAGTTCTCACCTCTGGTTGAAGCCTGCATAAGCAGGAAGTAAAGGGTAAAGGAGAATTGTTTTTTTTTTTTTTTTTTTTAATTTCTTTTCAGCGTAACAGAGTTCATAGTTTTACACCACACCCAGTGCTCCATGCAATGCGTGTCCTCCACAATACCCACCACCAGGCTCCCCCAACCTCCCACCCCCCGCCCCTTCAAAACCCTCAGGTTGTTTTTCAGAGTCCATAGTCTCTCATGGTTCATCTCCCCCCCAATTTCCCTCCACTCCCTTCTCCT
>PISX010032728.1:0-15883 GCA_004024625.1 Mellivora capensis | reverse complement strand
GATCCCGGAACTCCAGGATCAGGACCTGAGCCGAAGGCAGTCGTCCAACCAACTGAGCCACCCAGGCGTCCCTATTTTTAATTTCTTAAGAGATCTCCACACTGTTCTCCAGAGTGGCTGCACCAACTTGCATTCCCACCAACAGTGTAAGAGGGTTCCCCTTTCTCCACATCTTCTCCAACACACGTTGTTTCCTGTCTTGCTAATTTTGGCCATTCTAACTGGTGTGAGGTGGTATCTCAATGTGGTTTTAATTTGAATCTCCCTGATGGCTAGTGATGATGAACATTTTTTCATGTGTCTGATGCTGCTGGACATTCTTTTGGAAGATCTTTTAGGCACAGGGTCATAATGTCTGATTTAATTTTTCGGCTCTCATTACCTGAAGCAGGTTCCCTTGACTCTGCTCAGTTTCTACATCTCTAAAACAAGCTGATCATACTCCAAGAACTTGTTTTTGTGATCAAAATGCAATCAGATTAACTGTAAAGTGTATACAAGTATAAGTGATATGATTATAAGCCATGGAGGAGGGCGAACTTCCTTCTTAATGTCAGAGGAAATGTCAAGGTGACGTGGCAGTGGCCATCTGTGGTGCAGAGTCAGAAACAGGAACAGAAGATGAAGTTTTGGCTCCTTAGAGCTTTCTGCCCCTTCTATATGTGCATGCATCCAGTTGCACATCATTTTGGAAAGTATTTATTTAAGTAATAATTCAGAAAAGCCTTATTAATTGGAACAAAGCCTAACAGGGACCGGATTACCTTTGGCTAATTGATGCAATAATAGAGACACATAACAAAGAAAAATGTTCCTAATATTCTCTAGAATAGACTTCTCTAGCCCCTGAAAACCATTTTGGAGGCATAATTTATGTAGCGTTAGTTTCAAATGCTATCTGTTCCTTAGATTCTCTATTCTTTAAGTTCTCTAAGATCTGTGTGGTTTGTATTGATTTGTTGTCATAAAGCAAACGAAATATAACTTAAGGTAGTTTAAATAATCTTTGCAATGCAGTTGAACAATGTTATTTGTACACTTTGAAGTTAATATAGTAATTAATTTATTGATAATTTGAAAATAAGGAACTAAGGAGGTAGGGGGTTGGGGGGACAGGGTGAATGGGGAATGCCATTCATTGAGATGAGGATTAACAACACATTTTTTTAGGAAAGATGGTAAGCTCATTTTTTTTTTTTTCACATTTAGGATAAACTCTAGAACTGGGAGATGTGGGATGGCCAGTAGGTAATCTAAGTGATATCTCTGGAGCTCAGAATGTAATTCTGGCTTGGAATATGGATTTGAGATCCATCGGCATTGGTGACAGTTAAATAAAATGTCATATGAGAAAGTAAGCACATGAACAGGGCCTCAGGAGACACCAATATTTAAGAGACAAAAGGAGACAAGGGGGAGTCAGAAGTCTGAGGAGAGATGACAGGGAGGTGGAAAGAAGACTGGGAGGAAGTCAAGTCCTGAAAACCAAGGGAGGGGAAATATTGAGACAACATCCTGTGCTGGGGGGATATCAGTAAAAAAGGATTGAAAATACCCATTGAATTCAGAAAAAAAAAAAAGCCTGCCTTTTTTTTGTGTGTGTGTGTGAATATATCAATACAACTGTGTCTGAGGTTCACTTTCAGGGCTTTGAGAATCAAGTGTATGCTGAGAACTGGAGCAGTAAGAGGAAATTTCTCTTAAGAAGCTTGCCTGAAGGCTAAAAAACAAGCGGTGACTAAGTAGGGTTTTAGTGGAAGGGATTTTTTTTAGAGGTAGGTGGGATTTATACATTGTTATGTATTTAGAGGAGAGAAAGTAAAAAGTTTCTCTGAAGATACACGAGAGATAGGGGGTGGTAAATGTGCTTTTTTTTTTTTTTTTTTTAAGAACTAGGAGGGGGTGGCTCCCAAAGATGGTGTAGGGATTGGTCTTCAATAAGATGAGAAAGGCAGCAAGTATGTAAGAGTGGTCTCTGTGGTTTCACTGACTTGTGGAGCATAAGGAATAACATGGAGGACATTGGGAGATGGAGAGGAGAAGTGGGTTGGGGGAAATTGGAGGGGGAGAAGAACCATGAGAGACCGTGGACTCTGAGAAACAAACTGAGGGTTTTGGAGGGGAGGGAGGTGGGGGGTTGGGTGAGCCTGGTGGTGGCTATTGTGGAGGGCACGTATTGCATGGAGCACTGGGTGTGGTGCATAAACAATGAATTCTGGAACACTGAAAAGAAATAAAATAAAAAAAAAGAATGGTCTCTAACTCCTTTGGGACACAAGAGGTGAGGTGGTTGAATGGGAGATGGAAGAAAGAAGGATGTATTGGATGGGAAGGTAGAAATAACTGTGTTTTCTTCTGTCAGTCAAGCAGTCATTAAGCACATGTCCTGAGCTCCTGTTACATATTCAGCACCATAATAAGCAAAATAAGTATGAACCCTGTCTCCATGGCGGGGGGCGGGGGGGTGTAGGTAGACATGAATCTTTTATTGTTTCTGTTTTATATTTTTCCAAGAGAGGGTCTGTAGCTTCATAATATTTTCAAAAGCATTCAGGAAGTCCCATAAGCTGGGTAGTACACATTAAAATTGAAATTCCAAAAATGGTCTATTTTTTATCTTCACTTTAAAATATTGATATATAATTGGCATAATATTTTATTAGTTAAAGGTGTACAGCTTAATGATTTGATATACGTATGTATTGTAAAATGATCACCACACTGAGTCTGGCTAATATTTATCACCACACATAGTTACAAATTCTTTCTTTCTTGTGATGAGAACTTCTAAGATCTACCTTCTTAACAATTTTCAAATATTCAGTACGGTATATTACTTACAGTCACCCTCCTATACATTACATTCCCAGAACTGATTTATATTATAAATGGAAGTTTTTATCTTTTGACCACTTTCACTCATTTTGCTGCCTCTCCCCCTCACTTCTGGCAACCACCCATTTGTTCTTTCTTTCTTTTTTAAAATTAAATTAAATTAAATTAAATTTTTCTCAGTGTTCCAAGATTCATTGTTTATGCACCACACCCCACCCCCCTCCTCTCCAAAACCCTCAGTTTGTTTCTCAGAGTCCACAGTCTCTCATGGTTCATCTCCCCCTCTGATTTCCCCCAACTCACTTCTCCTCTCCATCTCCCAATGTCCTCCGTGTTATTCCTTATGCTCCACAAGTAAGTAAAACCATATGATAATTGACTCTCTTTGCTTGATTTATTTTACTCAGCATAATCTCTTCTAATCCCATCCATGTTGATACAAAAGTTGGGTATTCGTCCTTTCTGATGGAGGCATAATACTCCATCGTATATATGGACCATATTTTCCTTATCCATTCGTCTGTTGAAGGGCATCTTGGTTCTTTCCACAGTTTGGTGACTGTGGCCATTGCTGCTATGAACACTGGGGTACAGATGGCCCTTCTTTTCACCACATCTGTATCATCTGTTCCTTATATGTGGCCATTGCTGCTATGAACACTCTTCTTTTCACTACATCTGTATCATCTGTTCCCTATATCTATGAGATTGTGTTTTTTTGTTTTCGTTTTTGTTCCTTTTTAAAGATTCCACATATAAGTGAGATCATACTGTATTTGTCTTTCTGTGTGCATGTGCATGTGCCACATTTTCATTATTTATTCATCAATGGACACTTAGGTCTTGGCTATTGTATAAAAAGGCTGCAATGAACATAAGGGTGCAGAAAACTTTTTCAGTTAGTGTCTCATTTCCTTCAGGTAAATACCCAGAGTAGAATTACTCAATCATATGATAGGTGTGTTTTTAATTTTTTGAGGAACCTCCATAACTGTTTTCCATAGAACAGACATTAATTTTAATCATACAAATAAATACACATTTTTGGTATTGATAAGAGCCCTGAACAAGAGGGTATTGGAATTCTGGGTATTTTGACTCAATCAGAGAGCTGAGGGAAGCTTACTTGACAGATTTTTGGAAAATAGGGAGAGAACACTAGATACATAATATTTAATAAATGTTAGTTTTTCTTTTTCTTGTTGAAAATCGTATCATTTGGAAGACATGGTATGTTTTAGCATATATTAATCTTCTTCCCCATATGTCCCTTTACAAAATTTCACTCATCTAAGATGACTTGACATACTTGTAAGGGAGTTCCTTTACTTTTTTTTTTTTTTTTAAGATTTATCTATTTATTTGACAGACAGAGATCACAAGTAGGCAGAGAGGCAGGCAGAGAGAGAGGAGGAATCAGGCTCCCCACTGAGCGGAAAGCCCAATACGGGGCTCGATCCCAGGACCCCGGGACCATGACCCGAGCTGAAGGCAGAGGCTTTAACCCAGTGAGCCACCCAGGCACCCCCCTCCTTTTTTTTAATTTAAATAAATGTACATATTTATACTTCCAAAATGAGAACCATGAAGGGCTGCATAACCCATTTTTAATGGGCTGTCTCTGTGTTCCTAGCTTGTGGATATCACAACAAACCTTAAGTTGAAAAATATTCTTATCTTGTAAGACTGACAACATATTAAATATGCAAAAATATTACCATATTATGGATAATATATGAATTAAAAGTATATATTACCATCCCATGTATTGCAGTAAGGGTGTATATATAATTCCTTTAGTGCCCTTTCTCAGGAAATCTGAAATTAATATGTAGTAGGAGGCTGACTTCTAGATAAGGGATAAGTTTTTTAAAAAATGAATTAAGTGGGGCGCCTGGGTGGCTCAGTGGGTTGAGCCTCTGCCTTTGGCTCGGGTCGTGATCTCAGGGTCCTGGGATTGAGCCCCACATTGGGCTGTCTGCTAGGCAGGGAGCCTGCTTCTCCCTCTCTCTCTGCCTGCCTCTCTGCCTACTTGTGATCTCTCTCTCTGTCCAATAAATAAATAAAATCTTAAAAAAAATGAATTAAGTGGTAAAATTTTAAAATTTGGACATTCGTTAAATATTTCAGGAAGGAATATAAGCTCATTTATTATACATTGGCCTCTTTTCATTCTGTTCTTATTTCTTTCCATAATCACCATGCTTTCTTCTTTTTTTTAAATTCAACTATAATTAATATACAATTTTATATTAATTTCAGTGTACAATATAGTGATTCAGTAATTCTATACATTATTTAGTGCTCATCATGGTAAGTGTACTCTTAATACCCTTTACCTATTTCACCCTTCCTCCCAGCTATCTCTTCCCTGGCAAACAGTTTATCTGTTCTCTACATTTTGGGGGTTTTACCTCTTTTTTCTTTATTTCTTTGTTTTGTTTTTTAAATTCCACATATGAGTAAAATCATATGGTATTTGTCTTTTTCTGACTGACTTATTTTGCTTAGCATTATACTCTTTAGCTCTGTACATGTCATTGCAAAATCTTATATATATATAATTTGTATATATAATATACATATAAAACTTATATATATATAATTTATATATACCACCACCTCTTTGTGTCTATACATATGATATTCATATATATATAAAACCTATTCCTTATCACCTTTGACATATCTATATAGCTCTATATAGATCTATATATCTCCCTAGTTCCTTATGTTGATGGATACATAGTGAAATTGCTGGATCATAAGGTAGTCCTAATTTTAATTTTTTGAGGAACCTTCATACTGTTTTCCAGAGTGGTCGCACCAGTTTGCATTCCCACCAGCAGTGTAAGAGGGTTTCCTCCACATCCTTTCCAACATGTGTTGTTTCCTATGTTGTTGATTTTAACCATTCTGACAAGTGTGGAATCAAATCTCATTTGTACTTGTACAAATTGTACTTTTGAACTCCTTTAGTTCTTGTTTGTCTGGGAAACTCTTTGTATCTCCTATTATTCTGAATGAGAGCCTTGCTGGATAGAGTATTCTTGCTGCAGCTTTTTCCTATTTGGCATTTTGAATATATCATGCCACACCCTTCTGTCTTGCCAAATTTATGTTGAGAAATCTCCAGCTAGCCTAATGGGTTTTCCCTTATAAGGTAAGGACTTCCTTTGTCTTTCTGCTTTTAAGAGTTTTTCTTTAACACTATATTTTTCAAATTTAATTACAATATGTCTTAGTGTTGGTCTGCTTTTGTTGATTTTGGTGGGAGTTCTCTGTGCCTCCTGGAACTGGATGTCTATTTCCTTTCCCAGATTAGGAAAGTTTTCTGCTATTATTTCTTGAAACAAATATTATTCCCCCTTTACTCTGTCTTCTTCTTCTGGGACTCCTATAATATAATTGTTATTATGCTTGATGTAATCATTGCATTCCCTAAGTCTATTCTTGTGTTGTATAATTCTTCTTTCTCTCTTTTGTTCAGTTACATTGTTTTCCATTATTTTCCTTCTACGTCACTTATTTGTTTCTCTGCTTCTTCCAGCTTACTGTTCATTGCATCAAGCCTGTTTTCAAACACTTTTATTGCATTCCTCATCTCAGAGTGATTCTTTTTTTAACTCTATTTCTGTGGTAAGGGTCTCACTGATGTCTTCTATTCTATTTTCAAGCCCAGTGAGTATCCCTATGATTGTTGTTTTAAATTCTCTATCAGGCATGTTACTTATATCTGTTTTTTTTTTAGATCTCTAGCCATGAACTTATTTTGTTCTTTCATTTGAGATAAATTCCTTCATCTTGGCATTTTGTCTATGTTCCTGCCTTCTACTGTGTGTTAGAAAAGCCAGTTATATCTCCTGCTCCTAAAAGTAATGGCCTTATAAAGAAGAGGTCAAGTAATATCTAGGGCCTGGTGCTTCAGGGAGTTTCTCCCGTGTGTGCTGTGTGCCCTCTGCTATTGTGTTCTTCCTGCTCTATCTTTCAGATCAGTCATCGGCAGAGGCTCTCCTTGCCTGCTATGGGCAGTGTTTGGTCCTTGGCCAGATTGTGGTGAGTTTTCAATAGGTGATCTTTGGTCTGCTTGTGAAATGAGACCTGACATCATTTCCACCAGAACTGAGGCCCTGCAGAACTCTCTGGTTGAAATACGTGGTATGGGCAGAGGTTTGTGCTGGTTTTCTGGGGGACTGTTGTACTGGGACTGAAGCAAACTTGACCGGGAAGGGTAGTCTCACCAGAATGCAGGGAGGTAGGAGTTAGTGTAAGCAAGTTAGGCCACCAGTGTTGGTGCTTTGTTCCTGCAGGTGGCTCTGTGTTCATGCTGAGGGATGGGGAAGGGAAATGGTGTCAGCTATTTGTTCCCAGTATGGTGTCTCCACAAATGTTGTTTCTCAAAGACATATTCTGAGAAGACAAATATCCTCCCTTCTGTGTGCCCCAGGGCTTCCCCAGACCACCATTTCCATGCTGTCTACCATTGAGTTATCTGCCTATTCTCCCCTAGGAGCTGTGCAATGCCCTCTGGGTTCTATCCCAGCCAAGCCCTCTGACTTTTAAAACTCCTGGCTTTAAGCCTCACAAGAACTCACAAAATTCAGTTCTTGTTTTTCAAAGCCAGTGGCTTTGGGGAAACGTTCTCCTTGTGCATTCCCCTGTGTGATCCTCTCTCTCTCACCCTTCTCCTCAACCATGGCTCCCTCCCCTCCATAGCACCCATGATCCTTTTCTCCCCTAAACCACATCTCTGCACTTCCTACCTTCTTCAATGTGGCCTCTTCTCTCCAGTTAGTTGTGGAGTTTGGTCTGCCTGTCTGCAGGTCGATTTCTGAGGTCTTTAGGATGATTCGATAGTGTTCATGGGATGAAATGAGCCTAGGGTTTTCCTACTCTGCTGCCATCCTCCTCTCCTTACTATTTGAACTTCCTGAGTTTTACATTTGTCTCTCATAAAATGGGTTCATTATGAGGGTAACATGAGCACATGTGAAAGAACTTAAGAATAGACCTAATGGGTGTTCCATAGTATTCATCCCCCTACTTCTACCTTGCACGTAAGTGCTTTCCTGAGAGGAGCAGATAAAGTTTGATCCTGAGAGTTTTCTGACAGTTGGATGCCACAAGAATCTCTGAGTCTTAGTTTCCTGACTGCAAAGAAGTGATGGGATTGCCCTGCATTGTTGGACTATAACTGAAGGTCATTTTTTTTTTTTTTACTCTAAAATATTAGGGTTTAAGGAATTGAAGGAAACAAGTTTGGATGAGAAGGTGAGGAAGGGGATTCTCAGTAAAGGTGCAGAGTACATTAAAATATCTAGGGAGAAGCACAAAGGTGGGGGGCTTGGTGATTGTCATGGAAATGGAGAAATGCCTGGTGAGGAATGCACAATAGAAAAATACCAAGGGGGTAAAGGAGATGGGAGTTCAAATAGTTGAAAGGCAAATGTGATGAACCAGGCTATTTAGCTACAGCTTTTTTTTTTTTTTTTCTTCTAAGAAAGACACTGGACTGAATAAGCAATGACATGGAGAGAATTGAGCAGACAGCTAGGGCACCAACCTTCTCACCTATTTTCCCATGATCTAAAATAGACTATTTTAGACATAGCAGACTGATTCTGTCTAGAAATGCAGATGAAGATTTGTTTCCTTTTCTGAATTGAAGGTACAGTTGGAAATTTCCCACATTAATGTTATGAACCAGGTGTGGTGGTAAGAAGTCAGTAGAGAGCCAAGGGTAAGTAATGTCTATGGATTTGGTCACTTTTGCCTCCTATTTTTCAGGATCTCTTGCTTCTGATCAATTTAAAAAAATTTTATTTCATAATCAACTTTTAGTTAATTAATTTTTAAAGACTTTATTTGGCAAAGAGGAAGAAAGAGAGTGAACACAAGCAGGGGGAGTGATAGGCAGAGGGAGAGGGAGAAGCAGGCTCCCTGTTGAGAAAAGAGTCCAACTGGGGCTCAATCCCAGGGTCCTGGGATCATGACCTGGGCCAAAGGCAGAGGCTTAACTGGCTGGAGCCACCCAGGCACCCCCGATCCAAATTTTTATGATATCAGGAAACTCCTAATATTAGGAATATTAGGAAATATTAGGATATTAGGAAGCTCCTAATATATACAAACTTTTGTTTAAGATATCTAAATAGTGATTCATTCTTTTATTCATCTATTAAGTGTTTGCAAATGTCCTAGGTATTGGGTTAAGACTTGGGAATACAATGGTACATGAGGTGCCAACCCTCGCCTCAAGACATTCTGAGTCTGAGGGATGACAAGCTTATACATGTACATGTTCCTAAGACACTGTGGGCAGTGCTGTCATACAACTGTATTCAAAATCTGAAGGGGACTTAGGAAGCATTACTAAAGCTGTTAGCTGGTGCTCAACAATGCTTCACTGAAGAAAATAACTATGCATTTTGAAGGTGATCTATGTATCTATGACATAGATCTATGATCTATGACTATGGCAAAGTCAATAAACATGAAAATAAATGTACAAGGGAAAAGATAGGACACAAATAATTCTTAAGCATCTGCTTAAGTGCCTGACACTACCTGGGTAAATTTATGGAAATTATGTCACCTCATTCTCACAAACACTCTGGGTCCCAAGTTATATTATATTTACTTTACAGGTGAAAATACTTTACAGTCTTGAGAAAAAGTATTTCCCCAAGTACCACAGCAAGTTGGAGGCAGAAGTAGGATTTCAATATGCGTCCACAGTCCTTCTACCACATCATGTGGTTACAACTCAATAAGACAAATAAAGGCTTGGGTGAAAGAGGAAGTGGGAACTCTTGGTTTTGCTGCCTCGGTGAAAATGAGTATGTGACTCAGAGATTTCAGACAGTGGGACCTAGTGGTTTGGGTTGTCAAGGTCTGTAAATATTCCGGTTACTGAATTCAGGATGCTAACTCAACAACAGAAGCTTGCTGCCAGCCAGAAACTGGAATAAACTGTTTTGAGTTTGTATATAGACATGCATATGGGAGCAAGGAAGCCTCTCTGGTTGATTTTCACAGAAAACCAAGTACAGTTGAATCTCATTTATTTGGAAGTTACATTAGAAACTCACACATCTAGGAATCAGTAAACCAGTAAAACTCTATGAATGCTCAAATGGATGTCATAAACAACAAATAATAAATCTCACACGTTGTAGCTTTTATTCCATTCAAGATGTCCTTAAGCCCTCAATCTATTCATGATTACATATCTGGTTTCAAATCTAGTTGGAGGATAAAATGCCTGACAAGAAAGGATTAGACAAAAATGGAAAAAGCAGATTCAGGGACCCAAAGATCTCAGCATCCATTCTGATAAGGGTCAAAGGCCCCAAGTAGATCCTGGAAATTGCCCTTGTAATGTGCCCATGCAAGAAAACTGATGTTTTCAGTGTTGACCCAGAGTCGTCAGTAAAAGATTAAACTAATTTCAGGTTACTTTTCTATGTATGTAGGGGATATATAGTACATTTGTAATACAGTCATCTAAGATAGCTAACATGAAAAAGGTATCATTGTTTGAAAGGATAAGAAGTCAGGCATCTGGAAAACTTATTAATTATATAAAGTGATGTATATTCAGAGGATTTTAGATAATCTGGTGCCTTATTTATTTATGAACTCCAACTTCCAATTCTACCCTCCACTGGGATGGGGCAGGAGGACCAGGTATATATCCTGTTGGCCCAGAGGAGAGAGGGAAGAAACCCCCCCATCCCAGGGATCCACCATGCTCACTCTGGTTTTGCACTGGAGTTGCAGTGTTGTAGGGAGGGGGCATCTCTCTAATCAGTCCATATTCCCTCTCCTAATCTTGGATCCATGGACTTGGGAAGTGGGGACAAAGGCCTTTGCCCATGCCATTTGGAGGTGGTACACTCTTCCCCTCGATACACCCACACGGACACTCACACTTCTTTGTACCAGGTCCTCACTGCAAATGTCACAACAGTAACTAAAAATAATTTTGAAGTGTGTGTTAAGTAATCATACTGACAGCCTTTTGTTTTACTTCCTTATTCTTGCCCTATTTCAATTGTGCTAAAAGTGCCAAAGTGTCTGATAAAAATTCAAAAGAAACCTGACATGCAAGGGAGAAAAAAGAATAAAAGGAAGGGGCTCAGGTAATTTGCAAAATAGATAATGAGTCTTTACACGATTGAGTCAAATGTACTGCTTCTTAGTTGAGGTTTGAAATGTTAAATAGTTTTTTTTCCCCTCTCTATCCGTAAGAGAAACGCTGACCCCAAATTTCACAAAGATGTTAAATGTTTTTTACAGAAGTTGTAAGTCCAGACCTAAGAAATAGGCTTGCTGCCGGTGGCCTGATTGTGACCTTATCTTGTCAATGGCATAGAAAGACTCATGTCACTTCTACTATTCTCTTTTATTGACAAGAGGATGCTACTGTCATCCAATCAAGAGAAACCACCATTTCCTAACTGTGGTATAGATCTCAATAAGAAATTTGCAAACACTTGTAAAGATGCTACGCAAATACAGTTCGTGTTTGTCAGAGTTTTATGCCCTGCACATCCTTGATAGTCTTAGGAAACCTGTGAACCCCTTTTCAGAATAGTGTTTTGAAATGTATAAAACAAGATACAGGGTGACTGGGTGGTTCAGTGGGTTAAGCCTCTGCCTTCAGCTCGGGTCATGGTCTCAGGGTCCTGGGATCAAGCCCCGCATCGGGCTCTCTGCTCAGCAGGGAGCCTGCTTCCTTCTCTCTCTTTGCCTGCCTCTCTGCCTACTTGTGATCTCTGTCTGTCAAATAAATAAATAAAATCTTTAAAACAAGATACAAATGACTACAAGGGAGCCAAATATATAAAAATATAATTATAAAAAATTGTGATATAGTAATAATATATGTTTTTTAAATCAGTATATTAATTAACATAATCTAGCAGCAGAAAGTGTAGTGACATTTGAAGGTGATAATGAGGGTAAGTGATATTTTTGGATAGCTTCAACAACCCAAATGGGAGATGAGCGTACCTGGCATTTGTACGGGAAACAAATTCACAGATACTGCTAAATACTTCCGCGGTTTATTGCTAATATTTGTATTTGAAGGAAATGTTAAATTTCAGTTAGAGAGCAGTGAAAATGAAGATCAGTTTTCCCCCATCTAAGTGTACAGACTCCCTGAATTCTACCCCCAGTTCTCCTGGAGTGTCTTTGACCCCTAAGTTAAGAACCCCTAGCATATATAAGTCATCTTCACAGGTTTATGAGCATGGTTGAGGTAAATTAAATTTCTTCAAATACTTACTTGTGCCTAATTCCAAATGCAATAATGAACATTTATAATTTTAATTCTCAAGTGGAAATGCCACCTTTCATTTGTTTATTCATATTCTTACTTAGAATCTGCCTGGTCTGTGAAAGGATTTGAGGGAAGTTGCATAAATGCATACAGCAACGTAGAATGAAATTTAAGTCAGTGGATGAGAAAGAAGGAACAGAAGAAAAGGTTAGTGTGAAAAGTTAGAGGTGTCTTTGAGTGACATTAATACACAAAGTGAATGTGGGAAGGCTCTAGATCTTGACTAGAGTACAATGACATATTGGTGCTAAGTTTTATGATATGCAATGCAAAGGGTAAGAAACTAGTTATAGATTTGTGGTCACAGCTCCTATAAAATCAAATGAGATGCCCAAATTTTTGTCTACTGAAACTGGAGAGAAATTCCTTCCATCGATCTTGCCTCATAATGACTGTCTTAGTCAGCTCAAGCTACTAAGGCAAAACACAATTGACTGGGTATCTTAAACAAAAGAAATTTATTTCTCACAGTTTTGGATGTTGGAAGTTCCAGATCAGGGTGTTGAGATGGTCAGTTTCTGATGAGACCTGTCTTTCTGGCTTTCATAGGGCCATCTTCCTGCTGTGTCTTCACAGGGAGGGGAGAGTGCTCTCTCTCTTGTCTCTAACTCTCTAAGGGCACTGAGCCCATCATGAGGTCTCCACCTGCTGGCCCAATTACCTCTGAGAGCCCCATCTGGAAATACCTTCATATTGGAGGGTTAGAGCCTTAACCTATGATTTTGGGGACAACCCAATTCAGTCCAAAGTAATGATATACTGTAATGAAATTAATAGTATGTTTAAAAGCCTCCTTTGTTTCATTAGGCTATCTCTTATAATTTCTCAGTGTAATCAATGACATATGTGTCTGCTGGCCCAGCTCTATATAGAAATGGGTTCAAAATTATGTAGTATAATTTAAAAAATCTTTTTGAAGGTACAAAGTATTATTATTTTTTAAAGTACCACCTCATTGGAGGTACTTGATCTCAAAATGTAAACTAGTCATTATTAATTTTTAAATGTCATGGACCAATTTGAGACTCTGATGAAAGCTATAAATGCAGATTAAATTAAATTCTGTATACAATTTTAGGGAATCACGGACCTCTTAATGTCTCAGCACTCTGAGTAGTAAATAGCTCTGGGATATAGAGTAATGGATATGCCTTTAAACACATTATATAAGTATTGCTTATTCTAACTGAGTGTTTGACATGGACTGAGAGCCAGCCAGTTGGATTTCATGCTCCTGGCAAACGTGGGAATACAGCTATTCTATGCTGGAAATTAAACAAATGCTTTACTAGCTTAGAGAACAGGAAACCTGCAGGCATACTTAACAATGTACAACGCTAGTATTTCAAGGTTGGAGGGATGCCTGGATCACACAGCCTCAAATCTTGTGCCTGACATTCTCATGCCCTTTGGAGGACATCACAAATCCCTGACTGCCACTATTGCAAGGCCCCAGGAGATGACCAAACCAATGTGGGCACAGCCTCTAGACATTGCCCCCCTCAACCTCCACCCCGCCACCGCATCCTTTGCCATAGTCCAGCTAAGACCAAGCTGTCATGTGAGGAATCGGATAGCCAGGGTGGACCAGACTTGGTGGGGCCTGAATCTTAGGCAATTTGGAGAGTCTTCTTAGCGAAAATAATACAAAATTACAAGAGAGAGAGAGTCATAAGAAACTTAATATTTAAAAGATATGACAGAAATGAGAATAAATTTCAAATTTTAAAAAGCTGACAAAATACCAAAAGAGCACATTATCCAGAAAAATAAGATAAGTTTAAAATTAACTGCCTGACATATCTCTGAAACACATTCCCCTACATTTTTAGTTGTGTGATTTTTGGTTGCCTCTTTGTATGACAATGATTTTGTAAAGTAATTTTGTCTAAAGAACATAGAAAGATAATACAGTCTCATCTAGCACAAGTTGATCAGAATTTTGTTTTGTTTTGTTTTGTTTTGTTTTCATTGATTGTTTAGAAAAACTTCTTCTGGCTTCCCATTTGATTACTGGTCATGTAAATTTTTAAGATTTTTTCTCTCATTTCTTTCAACTGTGAGCTTTACATCTGGATGAATTCTTCACAAACTTTTTCTGGTTCTGTGCATTTAGAAGCCTTATTTTCCTCTACTATCCATTGACATAGGGAGATACTGGACTTGTTCATATTGTAATATGAACTCTGACCCCACGCCAGCATGTCATCATGCCTTGTGAATTGGCCAGTGGGAAGTAGAATGTTACTGGAAGTTATTACTATACTTGAATAGCTAGTAATATCTTCACTATATAAGGAAGAGAGTGAGAGCAACATAAGTATATACCATTAAGTACAAAAATGATATGTCCATTTCTAGAAATGTCTGCAGTCAGAACTGTTAGGCCACAGTGCACCCTCATGCAATTTCTTTTGCTTTCCTCTTTCCCAACACACTCCAAAGACTGCCTCCAAGAGGTGGCAGCCATCTTCATCGCACCTTCGCAGAACCCTCTAGTAAATGTCCTTAGAATAAGGTGCCTGGGTAGCTCAGTCAGGTAAACATCTACCTTCGGCTCAGGTCATGATCTTAGGGTCTTGTAACCTAGCCCCAAGTCAGGCTCCCTGCTCATCTGGGAGTCTGGTTCTTCTTCTCCCCCTGTCTCTACCACTCCACCCCACCACCAGCTTGCACACTCTGTCTCTCTCTCAAATAAATAAATAAAATCTTAAAAAAAAAAGTTTCCTTAGAGTATAGGCTTAAGAGAGCAAGGCCAAGATAGAATGAAGAGGGAAATTTTTCCCACCATCTCAGAGTCCAAATCTTTCCAGGTTCTTTGACACTTGGAATGTAGACTCTCTTCTGGAAAGACCCTGTTCCCAATTGCAAGGGTATGATCTTACCATAGGTTCCAATAAGACAAATATCTCAGAATATACCCGCCTAAGATCAGCATGAGAAAAGGCCACTCGGGACGGTTTCAAATCCATTTCCATTCATAGATACAAGGGTATATAAGGCCATAGACACATGAACCACAATATGACTACAGTGATTTTATGTTGGAAAATTTAAACCCGACAGAATAATATGCTCATTTTGACTGTGAAACTCAGTACAACACACATGGAATATTTTAACTGATTAATGTAACTTTCTGGCAATTGCCCCAAGATAACTGGTTGCAAAATATATATACTTTGGAAAGTGACTGAGTTAACTTATTTTATAGATTTATTGATTATAAGCCAGTTAAATGTGGAGCTAAGTCTAACAATGAGATTCACTTTGGGCTTAGAAAAGTTGGTCAACAGTTTTTCTTTTCAGGGCTCGATTATCAAGGCAACTTCTCCGTTAAGGCCATTCCTACCTGGGAAAAATAAAAGCTATTGTTTTTGAATACAAGAATTCTAATTATATTACCTATGGAAGGGGAGTGTTTACTGATTTCATCTAAAAGCAGAGTAAATTTGCTGAGGCACATGAAATGTCTGCTTCTTCAAAGCTGATGTGAAGTATAATGTTTGCTTATTTGAATATTTTTTGGATGGGAGGTATATACTTCGTTTGTTTGTTAAAGAAGAAAAAATCCATTTCTCTTAATGTCTGTATTCAAATAAAAATAAAAATGTTCAGAGGCTCAGAATAAGTGAGAATACTCTTGGTATAATAGTTTAACCTAAAATTTCCTCTTTTTTGGTCTTTATCTACAAAGAG
>PISX010032727.1:0-15896 GCA_004024625.1 Mellivora capensis | reverse complement strand
GGGGCTCACCCAGTTACAAGTTGTCCTGGGTGGCAGTGAGCTAGTGCCCAGTATCTCTCCATCTGTTTTCTGATCACTAATTTTTGGATAATAATAATGCTTAATAGTAATGTTGTGAAAAAGGAACTAGGATGTTCCAGTTAAAACACTTCCTGTAACATGCAACACCTGGGAAATGCAATCAGCTTTACTAAGTCTATTGGGAGGAAATGGTTGTGTTGGTCTGGGAGGGCCTAGAATGTAGT
This sequence comes from Mellivora capensis, assembly GCA_004024625.1. Classification (NCBI taxonomy): domain Eukaryota; kingdom Metazoa; phylum Chordata; class Mammalia; order Carnivora; family Mustelidae; genus Mellivora; species Mellivora capensis. The sequence goes on along the minus strand of PISX010032727.1, from coordinate 15,651 downwards.
GTGTTCTATAACAATGTAATAAATTGGAGCCAATGCATCACTTCTGAACTAGAGCAAGCTAGAGAACGAGCAAGCCACCCAGTGCCCAAAGCCTCTGTGTAAGAAGTTTATGTCACATGAGTTGGAGGTAGCAAATAGTGCTATCTTCAAATTATTTTTACCAACTTCAAATTATTTTGTTTTGGTTGTAATGGGTTATAATGTTATGTGTATTGTAGATAATGGATTAAATATGTTAAAGGGATAAATTGTATTTATTGTTAATAGGTCTCAGGTCCTGTTACAAATGTTTACAATAACTTCTGATAAACTTACTTAAAGGTATGCAAAGTAGTTCTGCCTTTAAGAGGAAGATAACATTCTAATATACAGAAAGATGGACAGGAGATGAAATATTGGGATCATATTGTACTATGCTTAGAGTTTTCTACTTGGAAAGGTGAGCCAGGAAGGGATTTAAATAGAACTGTGACTCAAACAAATTTGCAGTCAGGGTCAACTTCAGATTGGTCATAAATTATAACAAAGGCAGAGAGGCAAAGAGATGGTAGTAGCAATCACCATAAAAGGAAGGTGGAAAGGAATATGTGGTCCATATACACTATGGAGTATTATGCCTCCATCAGGAAGGATGAATACCCAACTTTTGTGGCAACATGGACGGGACTGGAAGAGATTATGCTGAGTGAAATAAGTCAAGCAGAGAGAGTCAATTATCATATGGTTTCACTTATTTGTGGAGCATAACAAATAACACGGAGGACATGGGGAGATGGAGAGGAGAAGGGAGTTAAGGGAAATTGGAGGGGGAGATGAGCCATGAGAGACTATGGACTCTGAAAAACAACCTGAGGGTTTTGAAGGGGCGGGGGGTGGGAGGTTGGGGAGCCAGGTGGTGGGTATTATGGAGGGCACGCATTGCATGGAGCACTGGGTGTGGTGCAAAAACTATGAATTCTGTTACGCTGAAAAGAAATGAAATTAAAAAAAAAAAAAGGAAGGTGGAAATGTAGGACTTCAGTAATTACAGTGGGACTATTAAGAAGCCAAAAAACTAATGTGGTTTGAAAACAGATGTTTCTTATTTATTTAAAAACAATGGCCTTCTGTCTGGGTTATCCAAACATGATAGTTTGTAGCTGTGAGATAGAATATGTGTAAATGTGTGCTTACACATCCCATACGTTGTCAGGGAAATGATAGTCTGAAAAGGTTGGATTTCTATCTAGGGCGCCTATTTAAGATGTTGATCTGTAATATCCTGAAAATTACCCTTGTAAGAAGTACATCAGTTTAGGGGCGCCTGGGTGGCTCAGTGGGTTAAAGCCTCTGCCTTCGGCTCAGGTCATGATCTCAGGGTCCTGGGATCGAGCCCCCCCCCCCCCCTCCGCATCAGGCTCTCTGCTCAGCAGGGAGCCTGCTTCCTCCTCTTTCTCTGCCTGCCTCTCTGCCTACTTGTGATCTCCGTCTGTCAAATAAATAAATAAAATCTTAAAAAAAAAAAAAAAGAAGTACATCAGTTTATTCAAGCAATGGTATAAAGTATCAAGTACATGAATGACCTTGCAACTCACTGGACATGTCCACTATTTTGCTAGGCCCAATTATTGATTGTGGGAGCATGAATCTCTCCAGAATTTCAGTTCTCTTGCTGGTAAACCAACTGAACAGAAGAACAAGTGGCATTAACCAAACTAACTACTGCATGAATAACATGTTGGCATAATGCATTTAAAATTGTTACAGTAGCATCAATGTGTTATGAATAATGAATGCATTATGGATGCAGTGAGTTTTCACTAAAGTTTATAGCGTCTTGAAGGTCAGTTTTACATTCCAAAATTGGTGCATTTGATTCAATTTAGTGAACATGCATTGATCTCTTTCTAGGTGCCTCACTGCACTAATGCCAGGACTATGAAGGGGTCACAGAAGGAAATAGACTCAGCTAGTTATAGCCAGGATGCAAACCAGTCCATTAAGTTGCAGCAGATTGGATATATGGTGTACCTCTCTATACAGGAGAAAAGATGCTAAGTATCAACTGTAGAGACAATCTCACAATTAATCCTAATTATTAATTAGGATTAATCATATTAATTCAGAACTTCAGAGAAAGGGATTGGAAATACATTTGATTAAAATACAAATATATGTTAACTGATATAGTAAAGGGACATGGACATAATTTGAATTTAAGCTTACTTTGGCATGTATTTTGTGAGTAGCCCCTTGTAGCCACGTTCAGATTCTATGACATTTTGCTTATATAGTTTGTAAATGAGAATTTATCCTCCCCTACAACCAGAATGAAGAATAGGTATGGTAAATCGGTTTCAGAAGTGCAGTAAGTGAAATAATCCACAGCTTTACAGTGAGTTCTGAAGTCTTCACAAAACCTGATTAGCTTTCTTTTGCTTATTGTTGTTTAATGAGAAAGGGATCTAGCAATGCACAGAACTATTATAGGTGAATGGGTTCGGAATTCACATCAATGGTACTCTCATCTGTCAAGAAGATCAAGTTCATTCAGTTTACCTTTCACTTCTCAATGTTAAGGTGGGGGGAGTATTTTTGTTTAAAAAATTGGATTCATGCTTGCACAGTACAAAAAAAAAAAAAAAAAAACAACACAAAGCTCTCTTAGTCCGTTGCAAGCAAACGGTAAAATTGCAGAAGTATGGAGTGGAGCAGCAGGCCCTTGTCACAGTTCAGTAGCAATTACTGAGGATGATAATGTTTGCTCTCTCCAGGAGACGTCACTAAAGAGACCGGCAAAGACACGCTTCACCTATTTGTTGCAAAAATACATCCAGGGGTGGCGGTGGTAACAGGGGAGATGTAAAGCTTCACTATACTGAAAATCCATTTGTCCATTTTATGTGTTCTTCCTCTGAGTAAAGGGGAAAAAAACCCCACAATGTATAGCTTGTTTTATAAAAACTCTTATTTTTTTGTACCTGTTCATTAAGGAAGGCTGCTTTTAACTAGATTTACAGAAGTATTGTTGATAAAAATACCTGAAAAGGGAAGTCCTTGGTGGTTGTATACTGCAATAAAAGAATTTTCTTTTTTTTTCCAAAGAGAAGTCATATATCCTTTATTAAAATCTGAGGGCAAGAGTTTGTTTATAAGGTTTTCAATATATGGTTTTTATGCACTGGCTTCCTTAAATATGAAAGAACAGAAATATATTTACTTGGCAGAGCTGAAAATTTATCTAGCTATTCCACTTAAGGGATCAAAATCTTTATAACATATATGATGCAAGTCTAGAAAAGAGATTGCAGATTTTATTCATAAGATTTTTCTCATCATTCTACAAATACTTTTGTGTAGATATTGTCATAGAAGCATGTGTTGTTGATTGCAGTATAATTGTTAGAATCAAACACTATAGTTAGGCTTTCGATTATCGTAGAACTGATTTTACTTGATCTATTTAGTCTGCTTAAAAATTTAGGAATAGTCCCACTGCTTTTTTTTTCATTTTTGTATTGCTCAAAATGTGAATTGATACTTAATTTACATATACCTAAAGAGAATTGAATTCTATAAATTAAAAAATGATTCAATGTCATGCACTAACTGTAAATACATAAATAACAATGTTATTTGTTTTTCAGTACACTGCATCAGTACCTATCACCCCGCTTAATGCAGGGAGACAATCCATACATACTTGTTTATCAAATTAATTAATGAAGATATATAGTCACATCCATAGAAATGTAATGCATCCTCACTCATCCTCATCTCTATTTTCATATGGGCCAAACAAAAAACGAGTAGCAAGGAAAATAATTTTTAATTATTTGAAAATACAGAGATATTCTCTAGAAGAATATGTCACCTCATCTGAATGCCACCCATTATTATTTGTATCAATTCCTCTTTAACATTACGGAACCTAGGCTGAAAGTTACTAGTAGGGGGCGTCTGCGTGGCTCACTTGGTTAAGCTACTGCCTTAGGCTCAGGTCATGATCCTGGAGTCCTGGGATCCCGCCCCCTGCTCAGCAGGGAGTCTGCTTCTCTCTCTGACCCTCCCCCTTCTCATGCTCGCGCTCTCTCTCATTCTCTCTCTCTCTCAAATAAATAAAATCATAAAAAAAAATCCCACAACTTTATTAAAAAAATTACTAATAGGAGAATTTTTCTTGTTAAACATAAATAAACCGTGAACAACTTACAGGGAAATGTTTTTGTTGTTTATTTTCATCAAGGCAATTATTTTATTTATATTTAACAAAACCTTTACATATTAGTTACATAATACTGTCATTCATAAGTGTTATATACAATATTCCATAGCGAATGAGAGTAACTTTTTTATTAGTCATTTACCTATATATTACATTTCCAAATTTTACTAAATTAGTATATATTGATTGCCCATATTTATGATAATATAAATAAGATTTAGATAGTGAACAGTGTTTTTGTAGTGAAGTTTATCACAGGTGTAGTTAGTTTCAGTAAATATGTGGTCTAAATAGAAGGAACAGAGAGAGATTTAAATGGTGGAGGGGCACCTGGGTGGCTCAATCAGTTAAGCATCTGCCTCAGGCTCAGGGCATCATCTCAGGTTCCTGAGCAGGGATCCTGCTACTCCCTGTCCCTCTGCCTGCCATTCTCCCTGCTTGTGTTGTCTCTTTTCTCTCTGTCAAATAAGTAAGTAAAATCTTAAATAAATAAATAGGAAGTACAAGTTGGCATGTGAGTCACTCAGTGAGCTTATGCTAGTGAGTGAGCATGAAAAGAAAGATAGAAAACTGCTTTCTCTTGATTAAATTCAACTCCTTCAAGATTTGTAATTGTTTGAGAATCTCCCAATGTGGTGTGTAATTTGTGTTCAAATGCATAGTACAGATTTTCATATCATTTGGTTACTAATTTTTATCTCTAATCATCTTAAGAAACCTCAATCTGTTTCAATACCAGAAGAAAAACTGACTCGAACCTAATTAATAGGGTTCTTTATGGTTTACTTATGTGACTTTTAGAAAAATTTTGCTTATGCTAATTCACTTTGCATACTGAATTTAGAGCTTAATTTTCACCCTTACATCTATAATTTATAAGCTATCTTCTAAGGCACAGGCATATTTCTAGTAAGAAGATACCTTACTTTTTTGAAAAGCCAAAGTATTCATATTATATTCTTTATATCCTTGAAGAAAACATGATGTGGTTATGTTGAAAAGCAAAAAAAAAAAAAAAAAAAATAGCATTGTTGGTGGCATCCTGATGATCAATTACTAAATTGCTGTACTGATCCCCACATTTCTTTTCATCACTCTGACAAAGTTGAGAAATATTTTATAGTGCCCTCTATGGAATTGATTTTCAAGTGGAAATTGAACACTCTGAAATAAACATTAGGAAAATGAAGGGTCAGAGATTTGGAGTTGAGGGGAAACATTTACAAGTGATTTCTTACATACTTTCATGGAAGTTCTCTTAAGAATCACTGCCATGAAGAACTAGAGGTTATTATGTCTAGTGAAATAAGTCAATACCATATGATTTCACTCATATGCAGAATTTAAGAAACAAAACAAGTGAACATAGGGCAAGAAGAGAAGGAAAAATAAGACAAAAACAGAGAGGGAGGCAAATCATAAGGGTTGTTCATAAGACAAACTGAGGGTTGCTGGAAGGGAGAGGGTTGGGGGAAGTGGAGCATTAAGGAGGGCACTTGATGTAATGAGCACTGGGTGTTATATGCAGCTGATGAGTGATTAAACTCTACCCCTGAACCCAGTAATGCAGTATATGTCAACTAAATTGAACTTAAATAAAAAACTGAAAAAAGCAAAACCATCCTTGCCATGAAAAGATGGATGGGTGTGCTTCATAATTACAGTTCACACACAAACACACTCAGGGAAGGGCAAGAAGGGAAAGGAAACAATACAATTAGAAGCAAAACACACAAAGCAAGTATTGCATACTTGACAGCTTTATCTAGTGGTAACTCATCTGTATCATCTATCGCCTCTTTCTCAGATACTTCATGAACAAAATTAAGATAGCTTCTTAATTGGAGGTAGAGGCCTAAGGAAGTAAGATTGGCTATAGCACCCTGGCTGCTTTGACTTTGTCTCCTAGTCACTGAACCACCCAAACATTCACATCCCCAATGAATATCTCCTCATATAATTGCAATAAAATACATGAAACATTTCTTACTTCCAGGGAATTTATTAATGGCACACAAATTAAAAACTTTCAGGCTTCAATGTAGATGATAAATCCATGGGTATCAAACAATGGATATAAAATAAGAGACTTCATGCATATGATAATGGTGGCGTTTAGTTGTGTCTCTTTAACATTCAAATTCTTAGAACTATTTGATGTCACTTTGAGCTTGAATTTATTAAGATTGCTTTCTTTTCTATTTACCACAGTAAAAGTTGCCAGAATATTAAAATCAGCAAGTCCAGGAATTCTAAACTAACTCTAAGAGATAATGTCCAACATGGCCTTAGCATTTCCTTAGCTTGACTACACCCTGGACAGGTTCTTGCTCCCTGACCTCCCTCTGCCAGCAACTCTCTTCTGTAATCCAGATGTCCTAATCACGGAGATCCCTCCCCTTCCAGTTTTTAGACTATTTACTGTAGAAAACTTGTAAGTACTTTGTCCTTTTAAAGTATACATAATTCCTTTTAAAAAACCTCTTGCAAGTTTTATAACCCAGGAATATCTTTTTCAAGGACCTGGGAGCCATCACTTTGTAATGTAATTATCAGGCAAGATAGTGTCCCGATCTGTCAGTTTCTCTGGGAAAGTAGGATCCTAACTTGTACCACTTCCTTGCTCCACTGGTGTGACTAATGTCACGAGATACTTGGGTAAGACCAGTTAGCAAACATAAGTAGTCTACAAGCCCCCCTACCCACCCGAAAACTCTCCTGCCCTTCCTACCAGTGGAGTTGAGACCAAACTCTGGTCTATCTTTAAGTGCAATAGCCTTGAATAAAGTCCATCTGTCTGTCTTTCTTTCAAACAATTTCTATTTATTTATGACAGGGATAGTGAGAGAGGGAACAGAAGCACAGGGAAGCTGGAGAGGGAGAAGCAGGCTCCCCACTGAGCAGGGGGCCCAATATGGGGCTCGAAACTGGGGCCCTGGGATCATGACCTGAGCCTGAGCCTAAGGCAGACACCTAACGACTGAGCCACGCAGGCACCTGAATAGCCTTTCTTACCAGTTTAAATTTTCCAGCATAATCTTTGCTTTGATAATTAACATTATTAAGGATTATAGACTGTATTAAAGGTATATTAAAGGCCTAAAAGAAATGTCAGCCTTAGTGTCCTCTGAATTCTACTGCAGATAATAATTTATTTTAAATTCCTCGATGTTATAATCATTTATGTGTTTTTATGTATTTGGTATTAATAAGTTATATTCAGTGGTGATTTGAAAATAAATCTTCAGCGAATCTTCAAATATTAATTTCATTGAATTCCAGTATCTATACAATTGATAATAGGAATTTAGATTTAATGAATAATTTGTTATGCGGTAGAAATTGTGCCTAATGGTTTTCACACATTGCCAAATGGAATCTTTACACAAGATTCTAAAGGAGATACTATTATCTTTCCAATAAAAAACTGAAGCTTAGAGCACTTAAGAAACTTGACAGAAGTTAAACATGTTGTAAACTATGCACCTGCCGAGACTCAAACCCTGAGGTTTTCTACTATTTTGTTTATTATTTCTCAGGAAAGTTAGGATTTTACAAACATTTTTTATCGTTTTTGCAAGGATTACTTCGGAACACATTCATCTCAGAAAATGCCAACTGTACATTAATGATATACACATTTGCTTATTCTTGGAATAATGCTTTCCATATATATTCATTCTGCAAATATTTGAAGTTTACACGTCTCAGCCTCAAACTTGCTTTATTTCTAATTGGAGTTATCCTAGTTAAATATTCTTCAGGTATGACAAATAGTATTTTCTATTTGTGCTAGCTATATAGCACACATACTATTGTAATATGCTAATAGTATGTGATCTTTGATGTATATGAAGTGGTTTGTTCCCACATTAAATGGATCTAAATCACTGCTGATGCTTTTGCTATGCAGATTTATAACGTACCTCATTTTTCTTCTTTTTAGGTTTTATAAGCACCTTCAGATATACATGTTCCATCTTTGAGCCTACATTCACAATAACTAGGTAAGACTGAAAAACCAAATAGCCACTTTTGTGCAAAGGGTAATCCTAATGAAACAGGAGGACATGGGGAGATGGAGAGGAGAAGGGAGTTGGGGGAAATTGGAGGGGGTAGACGAACCATGAGAGACTGTGGACACTGAGAAACAAAACTGAGGGTTTGGGAAGGGAGGGGTGTGGGAGGTTGGGTGAGCCTGGTGTTGGGTATTATGGAGGGCACATATTGCATGGAACACTGGGTGTGGTACATAAACAATAAATTCTGGAACCCTGCAAAGAAATTAAAAAAATAAATAAAAATTAAAAAAAAAACAGGAATTAAATAATTTTAAACAACAGGTATTTACTATGTGTTTTTTTGGCAAGTTTATACACACACACATGTGTGTGTATAAACTTAGCTATTTTCCTCACCCAAGATTTTTTTTTTAATTTTACTATAGAGCTTTTAATGTTATTATGTATACTGTATGGATTTTGGAGTCAAATGGAATTGGGTCTCAATCCTCTCTCTGACACATAGTTTCAAGTGTTACAAAGTTTCATGGATACCAAAGAATTTTCTTTCTGTAATGAGAAAAAATAAACTTTGTATACAATGAGATAATTTAAGATTAATTTACAGTACAATGCTACTCTCTATTTGTTTCCATCTTTACTTCCTTTCTTCTGTACTAGTTCACTCTGAATTTGTATGATAATAAAACATATCTTATATAATCAAGCCTATTTCAATTCTAATTAATGGAAATCCATTTCTAAGAAGCCAAAACAACAGATGTAAGTTATATTTCTTAATTAAGAAACAAAACAAAACATGATGTCTGTCTTAGAAATGGCTAGCTCAAGATTTTTAATGAAATCAGAGACATTATCCTCTCATCTCTGTTGTTCTTTCATGACTCCATGATCTCAGGTCAGCTAAGGTCATGGCTGGCTCTTTCTCCAGGTTTGTGTTCTTACAGTTCTACGATCAAAAAAGATCTGTAGTTCTCGATCAAAGAGGGAAAGGAGGTATTTTATTATCAAAACAATTTGAAAATTCCTAGAGAAGGACACAAACGTACCTGGATTATGTCACATGCCTACACCTTGGACCAACATCATTGCTGAGGAGGTGGCACATAGAATATTATGAATATGAGTATTGTGAATAGATGGCTTGTGTGTGACTGTGAGAGAGTGGTCAGTCCAAAACAATATCCCCAGTTTTTCATGCTTTTGTAGCAAATAATTGTCAAGGGCATGTATCAAACAACTGAATATGAAGTTTCCTCTGAAAAGTTATGTAGTGCTTAATTTCCATGTTCTTTATCAAGAATTAGCATTTTATATACAGCATTGTTAATTGCAAATAAAATAACATCACCACTGAGCAATATAAATGCCATAGGCTAGCTTCATTAGATTAATGAGCCAATGACTCCAACCTTGATGTCTCTTCTAATTATGCACAATGCACTGTTTCTTTCAAAAGAAGACATCTAATTAATTAGATACAAATGTCATCTATAGGTCATTGACAGCTAAGATGATCACTGATGATTCAGTTTATTCCAAGGTAACTTAACACTCCTCTGGGATTTCCAGCAAATGTCATCTTTGAATCAAGAAGTTCTCCTGTGGTGAAGGATTATAGAAAAGCAAATCTTCAAATCCTTAACTTTTTCACACAGAGTAACTTGTTATCTACTGAGAGGTAAATGCAGTCTTTTCCAGATACACATATGTGAAGATTTCCTTTTAGTCATGCCAACTAATTAGATGTTTGGAAGAAGCATGTGCTTGAAAAATAAGAAACAGTTCATTCATATTTTTTATTGTCAATATTTAAAATGTCATTCTTCTTTAGGAGAAGAAATAAGTATTTGATAAAAATACATTTTCTCCACCATTTGATCATGAAAAACAATCCTTTCCAAAAGCTTTTTGTTCATATATAAGCATATTGATGTTCTGAGAGTATCTGTTAAATATGTTTTTAAAAAATATGTACTTTTTAGAAGTGATAAAATATATATAAATAAATAAATAAAATAATAGTACTCTGCTGAATTATTGCAAGCAGTACAAATCCTGTTGCAAACTAATCACAAAATATCTATAAACCTTATGTTATTTAAAGTGTCATGAAAAGATCAAAATTAGGAACAGAACAAAAATATTTTTTCTCCAATCTTCATGCCAGTTTTCTGACTAGCATGATGCCAAGACATTGCACCAAACACTGTTATTTATAAAGTTAAAAACCTTACAATTGTCATTATGTTTTTTATTGGAAAGGATAATTTTATTTTTTCTCAGTGTTGTAATATCCTAAAAGAACAAAATATTCTCATGTTACTCATGGACTTAAACTTTTAAAACTCAGAAGAGGTGATACAGTGTACATACATACTTCATGTTGATTTTTAATCCTCTTTTAATAAAAATATGATGACATTATTTGTTTCCCTAAGATATGATTTAACTAAAATTTGTTTTTCATTTCATTTTTTTAATTCAAATGTCCAAGCTCATTTTTATGTGTACTTATAACACATGAACTTGAACAAAACACTCCTATAAGAAAATACTGCTGTATGTTAGCTGACTAGATTCTTTGGGCCCTTCTGGATTCTAGATAGTCTTGTCTAGCACTTACTATTTCCACAGATTTTTAAATCAAATGTCTTTCTGCTATATAGAATAAGGCCATATGCTCTCAAGTGTAACATGAGAGAGATACGAGAATAATTTTTAAAAGATACTGTGATAGAAGTTGTAATCTAAAGAGATCACTAGGCATAAAAGTAATTACAATACTGAGAAGTTTTCTAAAGTACTAGGAACATTGCTAGTCCTGGAATCTAGGAAGATACGATCAAGGGAATAAAGTAACATTTATTTTGGGCCTTGATGAGAGGTTTTTATCAGATGTGATAGCATGTGGAGAATAACCTAGGTAGAGATTGGACCCTAAATAAAGACAAAATGCAAAGGAAGAAGTGACATTTCTAGGAAGTGGAAGCAGCACAGAATTTCATTGTGTCTAGAATGTATAAATGGGGGCAAATAAGAGCAAATGATTTAAAAATATATTGGAGGTCAATTATTATGCTCTATAAATTCTGTTTGGTTTATTTTAGTCAGAGTTTTCATTGAGTAATGACTCATTTGGAGAACCTTTGGAGATTAATCTCACAGTATGGTGTGGGATAAATTAGAAGAAAAGAAACACATGGAGTAATTTGCAGCTTTTTAAATCTATACCCCTTCCCTATTTAAACTCATTATATAACCTTATGGCTTCTTTTCTATTATACCAGTAACATGGACTTTATTTGAAATTTAAAATAAGTTGCTATAACAAAAAGAAAACCAAAACAGAGGTTAAGAGGCAAACTTACATGCATATGAGAGCTAAACTTTAAACTAATAGAGCTTAATGCTTTGGAATAATGTAATACTTAAAATACTACTTCAGTTTACATGACTTACGGATTTTAATTTAACTATGGTGTCCAATTTTAATTTAACAAACATGTATGTCTATACATGCTGGTAAGTTTTATATCAGGATAGAGATCATAGGCCAGATACTACTCAAACAAGGACCGTGATCAGCAAAATTATTAAATGGCATACCATTTATGCTTATGGTCCACAATTTTTAAATTATATATTTCACTTTTATGAAAGAATTAATAATTTTGAAATACCAAAGATTAAGTTCTACCTCGAATTTCATACCAAAAATTGTTCAACATAGATTTCCATTTAATTATTGAGCACATGGTATGTTCCTCTGTTGATGGTAATGGATAGGAATCTAGAGGACAGAAGTGTCAGAATCATTGCTTTACCAGAGATTGCAAACAGAGCTAATGTATCTTGAATAAAAAAGAACAGATTAATATCGTAGAAGAGGAAAAAGAAAACAGTGAAGATGAGTAACAGAATATTTGAACCTACTAAGAGGCTGGAGGGAAATCTCTGTAAGGAATTCATATTTAAGTTGAAGCCTAAGAAGTTGGTGTTCAAAGTGTGGTCCCTGGAAAGCACAGAGGAACTTACAAAAAATGGAAAATACCCAACCTGACTCCAGACATACTGTCAGAAACAGTATGAGATCTCAGAACCTGTGTTTTAAATATTACTTCCTGGTGATTTTAATATGCAATGAAGTTTGGAGGTATATGATTGAAACTCCTACAGAAAGAATAGAGATTGAGTGAGCAAGAGGTGGGAGTGAAATGCTCCAGGCCTTGCACTTCAGGTAGAAAGAGAGAGACATTTGCTCAGAGAACTAAAAGAAAACAAGAGCAGACCCAGCACCGGCTAAGTGTGAAGTGAAATAATGTCAGGGGCTCAAATGTGAAAAAACTGAGGGGAGGTTTGAAACTTCATTTTAAAAAGGATTCAGTTGTGCATTTATGTCATTTTATATAAAGCCACAAATATTTATTCTTTACAAAAGTGATTAAGAATATTATTAAAGAGTCTACAAAGAATTCCCATAATGGCACCAAGGAGTGCTACCTTTTCTTTCAGTTATATATACTCTCCTTAGTGCCTTTCTTACTTTTATGTATTACTGACAAGAACAACAAAATTTAGTAGATAACAACTAAAAAATCACTCTACTTTCTTTTTTTTAATATTTTTTTATTTCTTTTCAGCATAACAGAATTCATAGTTTTACACCACACCCAGTGCTCCATGCAATGCGTGCCCTCCATAATGCCTACTTTCAATAGTATTGTGCCAACGAATTTAAATTAACAAATATGCATTAAGTAAATAGAGCAATTATTTCCATACTCACAATACTCTTTAATATCAGACATTTAGAGTTCAAAAGGCACTTTTGCATGTATTGTTAACAATGCCAACATCCTTTAAAAGATCTATTTTATATTTACAAATTTTAAAAGCCTGTTCTAAGATCCCATACTTAGTAATATCTGTAGTGGGGCATGCACTCCACACAATTAAGTATTTTTTGTCCATTTTCTTTACTGATGCACCTCAAGTACTTATAGAAGTTTCTGACCCTAGTAAGTACTCAATGAATATGTACTTTGAGAAAGTATTTTAATAAGCAATTGAGTCACTAAAGCATTATCAGCTACTAGTATTTATAGAGTTTATGTCAAAACATTTATTTGGTGGTGGAATTTTAAAATCTTCCATTACAGATGATCACATCACCCATCTCAGTGTTTCTCAATTTATGTAGTGTGGTAGCTACTCCAAATCATGTGTAGGATGTTTTATCAGATGTAGATTCATCCTTTCAAAAGACATATACAACATGTTCCCTTTTTTGATTTCTTATCAATTGACCCTCATACAAATTTTAGCTGGCCAGAGTGAAACACTTTCAACTTTTTCCTTAATAGCTACTGTGTGTGTGTGTGTGTTAAACACACACACATTTTAAATCTAGTTTTGTACAGTCATGTGGAGAGAAAGATTCATCTGTCTTCTGCATAAAAATCAAGCAGTGAGTGACAATATGTAAGGATGAGATATTTGTGACAATATGTAAGGATGAGATATTTGCTAATCCTTTCAGCCATGACAAAGAGAGGGATTAAAAAGAGAAGAGGAAAGATGTACATTTTTCCATTATGTTTTTATATAGCCCCAAATAAGCTTGTTACACCTAGAGCAAAAAGAAAAGTATATTTTCCCAATATGCCTTATTTTTTTAAGGACTTTATTTATTTATTTGACAGATCACAAGGAGGCAGAGAGGCAGGCAGAGAGAGAGAGAGAGAGAAAGAGAGAGAGCAAAGCGGGCCCCCTGCTGAGCAGAGAGCCCAATGCAGGGCTCCATCCCAGTACCCTGAGATCATGACCTGAGCTGAAGGCAGAGGCTTAACCCACTGAGCCACTCAGGTGCCCCTGCCTTATATTAAAATGTATGACTACCTTGGCAACCTTCTACATATTTATATCCTACTTCCATTGGGTTATGACTTTCTCAAAATACAAGTAAACAATAAAGCTTTGGAACACATTGGATGAAGCCAGTGAACAGAAGTAATTTTCTACATTTGTATCACATTAGGAACATCTTAACAGTTTATTTCAGTTTTGCTCTAAAATGTATACATTCCAATTGGAAGGATGATATAAAACCAATTTGTAAAACATACAGATAAGGCAATAAGATGATTGAAAAACACGTTTATATTTGACATATAATATGTTTCACAAGTGCTAAACAGACAACATGTCTGAGCCCCTCATATGATGTATATCTCAACACAAACACACATGCAATCTCCATGGGAGACCAACGTAAGTTTCATCATAAATTTAGCTTTTGTATGTGAAGAAAGAATTGTATATACATATGTAGGATACAACATATTTTCAATTGTTTTGGGTCTCCTCTTTGGAGCCATGGAGGAAAATGGGTAACGAAAAACAGATAACTTCTATATAAATGTGGATTAAATTCTAAACATTTTTATTTATTAGATTGATTTGCTCCTTAGTAGTAGAGATCCTCAAGAATAATGATGGAAAAGAGGTAAAGGGTCTGTACTCGAGGAACTACAGAAGACTCATGAAAGAAATTGAAGAAGACGTAAAAAGATGGAAGAGCATTCCATGCTTATGGATTGGAAGAATAAACATTGTTAAAACGTCTATATTGCCTAGAACAATCTATACTTTCAGCGCCATCCCAGTCAAAATTCCACTGGTATTTTTCAAAGAGCTGGTACAAACAATCCAAAAATTTGTATGGAACCGGAAGAGAACCTGAATTTGTAAGGAACTGTTGAAAAAGAAAAACAAAACTGGGGGCATCACATTGCCTGATTTCAAACTTTACTATGAATCTGTGATGACCAAGACAACATGGTACTGGTACAAAAACAGACACATAGACCAGTGGAACAAAATAGAGATTCCTGAGATGGACCCTCAACTCTATGGTCAAATAATCTTCGACAAAGCAGGAAAAAATATACAATGGAAAAAAGGTGGTCTCCTCAATAAATGGTGCTGGGAAAATTGGACAGCTATGTGTAGAAGAATGAAATTCGACCATTCTCTTACACCATACACAAAGATAAATTCGAAATGGATAAAAGACCTCATCATGAGGCAGGAATCTATCAAAATCCTAGAGAAGTACATAGGCAGTAACCTCTTCAACATTGGCCGCAGCAACTTCTTTCAAGACTTGTCCCCAACAGCAAAGGAAACAAAAGCAAAAATGAACTTTTGGGACTTCATCAAGATCAAACGTTTTGTCACAGCAAAGGAAACAGTCAACAAAACAAAGAGACAACCCATGTAATGGGAAAAGATATTCGCTAATGACACTACAGACAAAGGGCTGATATCCAGGATCTATAAAGAACTCCTTGGGGTGCCTGGGTGGCTCAGTGGGTTAAGCTTCTGCCTTTGGCTCAGGTCATGGTCTCAGGGTCCTGGGAT